>CAIGRB010038184.1:51305-74374 GCA_903798255.1 Fraxinus quadrangulata
TTTTTTTTTTTAAATATTTTTAAGTAGGTTTATGGGTTCTATGTAAATAGGATTCATTCCATTCATTGTAAAATAATACAATTTGAGAGTTATTATTGCAAGACATTATTGCTTTCTTCTTGTTCTTTATCTAATTAATTATGAACTTATCAAAATTATTTCTTTTGGCGTTCAAACAAGCGAGTGAGATTTTTGAGTCTCGTAATCGCGGTCCACATATTATCGACGATTGTGTTGGTTCCTTGGTTCAATATTTTTAGATCAAGTTTAAATATTGATCATTGGTTTTCTTGAGATTGAGTCAATCGTGTGTGAGTTTCATATTTACTATTATTACGTGGGTTCACATCAGTTGGTATCAGAATAAGGTTCCAAAAATCAAGGTTATATCCTATTTTATTTGTTTGAGTCTTTATTTTTCATTATCCGTGTTCTTTGCGTTCTTCAATTTTTTCATTTTCAATCCATAAAATTTCAAAACTTGTTTATGTGCTAATTTAGCATCCAAATTAGTTTTTATTTCTTTTGCTGATATTTATTGAATTTTCGAGAAAAAAAAATCAAAAAACTGCCGCAGCATAAAATTTCATTTTTTTAGTATTCCAAATTCAAAAGTGTCCAATTCGAATTCAAGAAGTAATTTCTTGAATTTATCTTTAGCGTTTCATTCAAAATTCAAATTCCCATATTATTGAATCATTCTAGATCACTTTTCTTACTCAATTATTTGTTTAGACTCCACAAAGGTTAAATTTTGATTGAGATCGAATTAATTCTTTGAAACACTTGCAAGAAAGTATTGAGTGAAAAAATGTAGAGTGGTGAAACTAATAGAGGAAAAAAGTCTAATTGAGTAATACACAAGTGTACACATAGTAAGGCAAATATTAAACTAAATTTAGAATATCTGGTAGGAATGATTCTTCTTCAAGTGGAATGAATAGTCAAGTCATCATGACGGAGGAGGTGCCACGACAATTTGAAAGTTTGTTTAGGGATATGTGAGATAGAATGGACATGCAAGAGGCGTGAATGGAGAGGCAAGACACATTGCTTGCTAATTTACATAAGGAACAACCTAGAGAAGTTCCTAATACAAGGAGGCAAAGTAGGCGGGATCATATAACGGATTTTGCTGTAAATGTCAAGTAGATAGTGACATTAATGAAGATGCATTGGTGGATGTCGAATTAGGAAGAATGAGGGATAGAGGAGTTAGGCATGAAAGGAAGGGTAAAGATCCTGTTGGAAATGGTGTGGATAGAAGTATGAAAAATATCACAATGACAAATCCTTCATTCAAAGGAAGGAGTAATCCGAAGGCAAACTTGGAGTAGGAAAATAAGGTAAAGATAGCAGTTTTTGAATTTACCGATTATGCTATCATTTGGTAAGATCAAGTAGTAATATCTAGGAGGAGAAATCATGAGATGCCTATTAATACATGGAAAAAATTGAAGGCTATCATGCAGAAGAGGTTCATGCCTAATCATTATTATAGGGAGTTTCATCAAAAATTACAAAGTCCCTACCAATGTTCTATGAGTGTGGAGGATTATCACAAAGAGATTGAGATTTTTATGTTTAGAATGATTGTTGAGAAAGATAGGAGGTCATCATGACCCAGTTTTTGGATGGTTTGAACATGGAGATAATTAATTTGGTAGAGTTGCAACATTATGTGGAATTGAAAGACATGCTACCTGAAGCTATGAAGGTGGAAAGACAATTGAAGAGGATGAGACAACTAGATATTCATCGGATTCTTCGATTCTAACTCTTCTTGGAAACCGAAGTGGGATGATAATAGAGATGATGGGCTGTTTCGAGTAGTAAGACTAAACTACCAAGGGGAAATGAGGAAGTTGTTTGCAAAATTATACCCAAAATGGACTCCCAACCTTCTAAGACTTGGTATATTAAATGCTTTAGGTGTTTGGGATTAGGGCACATTGCTTCTCAACGTCCAAACAAATGGGCAATAATTTTGCGTGACAATGGAGAAGTGATGAGTGATAGTGATGGTGATGATATGCCCGCGTTAGAGGATGCTAATGATGGAGATGGAATATAGTGCCTGCTAGAGGTGGGTTACTTGTGGTGATGTGTGCTCTCAATACACAAATTAAATTGGATGACGTGAAACAGCAATGGGAGAACATCTTTTATACTAGATACCATGTCAAAAAATAAGGTATATAGTTTGATTATTGATGGGGGTAGTTGTCCTAATATTGCCATTACTACACTTGCTGAGAAATTATGATTGACTACGATAAAACATCCTAAGCCTTATAAATTGCAATGGTTAGATGAATGTAGAGATGTTAGGATATGTAGGCAAGTTTTGGTGAATTTCTCAATTGGGAGGTATAGTGATGAAGTGATGTATGATGTCCTATACATGTTGGGCACATTTTGTTGGGAATACCATGACAGTATGATAGGAAGGTTAAACATGATGGATTCAAGAATAAGTACAACTTTGTAAAAGATATGAGAGCTGTTACTCTTGTACCATTAACATCACAACAGGTCTGTGAGGACAAATTGAGATTGAGAGGTGAGAAAGAAAAGAAAAACAAAGAAAGACAAAAGGAGATTATGAGAGAAAAAAGAGCAGAATCACACGAGAGAAAATAAAAGTCTATTGAGAGGAGAGAGAAATCAAAAGTGAGTTTCTATGCAAAAAAAAAAAGAAAAAAATGAGATTGAGAGGGATTTAGTGAGAACTAACAAACCCGTCCCCATTTTGGATATTTCTTTATTGAAGGAACTAAAAAACTCGTTCTATGAAAACTTATTTAGTGCGATACCACCCGTTGAGTATTCAATTGATTTGATGTGAGTGGAGAATTTGATGAGCATTGAAGGAGAAACATTCAACTATGGCACGATAAATAATCAATACCCTATACATAGGTTAGATGATGTCTAGCATGTAGTAATATGTTTTCACATAGGGCATGTACTTTTACACATATTAATGCATCTTATATTTCTATGAGAGTAATCAGTCATTTGTCATATGTATTCATAGGCAATCAATTATTACTTAATGATATTCTAGTATGTTGCAATAAATTAATTGAGTATGATAGACATTTAGGGTTTATTGTTGGTGTCTATATTTCAATCTTGAGTCCTTAACTTTTTTAGTTCGAATTTATGGAATATGTTGGGAACCAATTTAGTATCCTCTACTACTTATACTACACAATTTCATATGGTTTATAGTTTAAATTCATTAAATTTGTTTGGTTTCATTCCTTTAACTATTATTATAAGTAATAGTTTAGATAGAAAGCAGAGAATTGAATTATATGCATCTCAAGGTAGCAAAAAGAATATGCGTAAAATATTCTAATTGGGTGATTATGTTTGGGTGTTTAGGCAAAAATGACTTGTTTGAATGCAAAAAANCAATAATGACTTGTTAGAAAGCAAATAAAGTCAAGATTACATCCTAGAGAAGATAGATCATTCCATGTCATTGCAAGGATTGAAACCAATGGCTACAATTTGGATCTTCAAGGTAAGTTTATGATAATTTGCATTTTTGTTGTTTCTTATCTTTCTCTATTTGATACAGGTACATATTCGAGGTGAATCCTTTTGATGAGGGATGAGATCATGTGATCTATGATACAAGGGCAAGTGCGGGCAAAGATCAATTGATCGTTGATGAAGAACATATGACTAGGTCACGAGCGAAGCGGGTTAAAGAAGTAATGTGACTATTCGCTCAAGTAACGGTGGACGAAACATTGATTATGGCAACCAAAGGGACAAGTTTCATGTTAAGCATGGGAGATGAAATAATGTGAAGAAACTTAATTCAAGCAATGGACGGAAAGGTGGAAAGAACAACTATACGACCGCATAGTTGTCACTGCATGCCCTTTTACCAAAACCCCAGAGGAGGAGTTTAGTTGGTCTACGTGACCGCATAGATTTACACTATGCGGCCGCATAGTACATTCCTCTTCGCGAATTTTTCAAATTTTGCACAATCTTCTATTTTAGTTAAAACTCTTGTATGAAATATTTTTTATATCTTTTAAGACTTAATTCAGTTTTTAAGTAAGTTTGTGGGTTACATATAAATATGACTTATTCCATTCATTATAAAAGGATACAATTTGAGAGATATTATTGTAAATCATTATTGCTTTCTTCTTGTTTTTCATCTAATTAATTCTGAACTTATCAAAATTATTTCTTGTAGCGTTCAAACAAACTGAGTGAGCTTTTTGAGTGTTGTAATTGCAGGGTCAACATATTGTCGACGATTGTGTTGGTTTTTTGGTTCAATATTTTTGGATCAAGCTTAAATATTGATTCTTAGCTTTATTGGGATTGAATCAATCTTGTGTGAGTTTCATAACTACTATTGCTACATGGGTTAGCATAAGAAACTTATCCTCTATTTGAGCCCCATTTTTTCAAAACTCATTTTCAATCATACATTCTCTCATCAGGTATTAAAAAAAAAAAATTCTTACTTTTTAGTGTGAGAGAGGATGGGTGCGTGGACGTGTGTGAAGGATGAGCGATTTCCAATTCATTTTGTGTCGTGCCGACGTCGTGAGCACCATGCCAGCAACGCTTCTGATGGTGGTATTTGGTAATATTAATATATAGAATTGTCACC
Source organism: Fraxinus quadrangulata (assembly GCA_903798255.1). NCBI lineage: Eukaryota > Viridiplantae > Streptophyta > Magnoliopsida > Lamiales > Oleaceae > Fraxinus > Fraxinus quadrangulata. The sequence goes on from CAIGRB010038184.1 coordinate 55,960, forward strand.
TAACTTTTGGATAACCAAATCTTAAACTTGATTTTTGACTTGTATTCTTTAAAAACCTGTGACAATGTAATTTCCACTATTTTATTCGTAAGTTCTACTTCAAATGATTGTCAAAAGATTATGCTAGATATATTGATGCCACATTTTAATTGAATGAAAGGTCCATACCCTTTAATTATTGTCATGCTTATGTTCTCCACTTTTATCCCCAAAATTCCATTACTTAGTTCATTTTTTCTAGGATGGTGATTGTAGTTCAAAAATTCTGTTAAAGAGGAATAAAGAGATTTGCCTTTCATATTTTCAAAATAAACAAATACAAAATCACGATTATATGTTTGTTTATTATTTTAAAGTACAGTAATAAAATTTTTGAACAAAATTATCGTTAGAGATAGTAAGTGATAATTAATAGAAAGTTAATGCGAAAAAAAATAATGCTGGACATAAGTATTACAACAAATAAAGATAAAAGGAACTTTAATAGTTAATAAGATTAAAATGTGGTGCATTCATGTAAAAATGTGAGGTGATCCAAAAACTTAAATTATTTAACAAAACATACCACAATCTACTAAAAACAACATAATTTGGGGTGGCATGATCTTTCAAATCAAAGTTGGACAATTCCTTCAAAACTTTGTTTTTGAAATGTAATGATCTATATATCACTACAAAACTTTGAACGGTAACCATCAAAATGTCCTTGCGTGGCAAGGTTGTAATGTGTAACAATATTGCACGTAGAGTTGCAAGAATATGTAATATTTCTATCATATATGATATTGACTATGTGCTTATTTTGATAGGAGTTAGATATATTCCTAATATGACTAGGAATTTGATTTCGGTGGGTAAATTAGAAAGGATGGGATTGACCTAGTAAGATTGAGATAAAATACTAAAAATGATTAAAGGTGCACTTATGACTTGTAAAGGTGTGAAGAGACACATAATATATGTTACTACTATTGAAGTGATTAGAGATTTAAATTCTTCTCTTTTCTTCTACCAACATAGAAGACATACACGAATAAATGAGACTTGAACATGTGAGTAATAAAGGACTTATAAAAGCTGAGTGAACTGAGTGATAAAGGTATTTTTGGATAGGAACGTGTGTCAAATTCACTTTTGTGATCATTGTGTGCTTGATAAGTATCATAGATTTTTTTTCTTCGGGTGTTCATAAAAGTGTCGAAATTCTTGATTATGTGCATTCGAATTTGTGGGTTCTACCACTAGTCCTATTTTAGGTGAGAATAGATATTTTATATCTATTATTGATGATTTCTACAGTAAGTATGAGTTTATCATTTAGAACATAAATCTAGCACTTTCGAAAGCTTTAATAATTAGAGAAGGCAAGTAGAGAATCAAAATGGTAAAAAGATAAAGTTCTTGATGATCGATAATAGCCTAGAAATTTGTAATGCTGAATTTGATAATATGTGTAAAAGAAGTGGAATAACAAGGCATAGAATAGTTCCTCACAATCCCTAACAGAATGGGGTTGTTGAAATGATGAATAGAACTTTGCTTGATAAAGTTAGGTGCATGAAGTTCTGAAGCCCCTAAATTATTTTGGAGGTGAAGTTGTCGTGACTATTCATTATTTGATAAATTAACTCGTACTATTTTAAATGGTGATACTCTGCATTAAAAATAGTATGGAAATTTGTTGATTATTCTATATTTCAAACTTTTAGCTATGCCGCATTTCCTCATCAGAGTGATTGAAAATTTGAACCTAGAGCTAGAAAATGTGTTATTCTAGGTTAGCCGAGGGATTGAAAGGCTATAGGTTGTGGTATAGAGGCCAAAAGAGAAAAAACTCATTGTGTGTAGCAATGCCACATTAAGAGGCAAAGATGTCCTGTATAGGGTCTCAAGTTGAACAAATAGGTGAAAACCAACAAGAGAGTGTTAGTGACCAATTGCAGATGGAGTTAGAGTGAGTATCCACAACCCAAGCACCTCTAGTAAGGCAGAGACTTAAATTCAACAACATATAGTAAAAGAAAGAGGTGACACAGTAGTTGAAGAACATCCTATACAGGTTGATTCTTTAGTGAACTATCAATTGACTAGAGATAGAAACAGGAGACAAAAAAGAGAACCACAAAGATTTGAATATAAATATTATTTTGTCTTTGCTAATGCTAGTTATGAGGAATTAGCCGATTAAGAACAAAATACATATGAGGAGGCTATAAAAAGTGAACAATCAATAGACTGGGTAAACTCAATGAAAGAAGAGATGAACTCTCTTACTATGAATCAAACTTGGAAATTAATTCCTAGATCTAAAAACAAGTCAACAATTGACTATATGTTTTAAGGTTAAAGAAGGTACCACTAGTATTGAGCCTTTAAGATTTTAAACTAGATTAGTCGTTATGGGGTACACACAAAACGAAGGAGTTGATCATAATAAAAATTTTCACCGATTTTTAAGTATAATATTATTAGAGTCATGTTTGCATTAGTTGGACATTTTGACTGAGAACTTGAACAATTTGATACGAATATTGCATTTCAGACGGTGAACTCGAAGAAAAGATTTGTATAAATCAACCGCTAGGTTTTAGAAATAAACAAAAAATTGAACACGTAAATTTTCTTAAAAAACCTTGTATGGTTTAAAACAGTCACCTAGACATTGATATAAAAGATTAGATTCATATGTTCTTACTATTATTATTAGCTTAAAAGAAGTAAGTTTGACCATTACTGGTAATATCAACATAGTGAAGATAAAAGTGATCATGTGTTCTTGTTATTATATGTTTATGATATGCGCTTATAGGTTCGTCGATGATGATACTAAATGAGATAAAATCATATTTAATAGTGAATTTGTTATGAAAGACTTAGGAAAAAGAAAAATAATCCTAAGTAGGGAAATAGAGAGAAATATATAAAAAATTCTTTGTTGCATTTACATCACACTCCTTGTGTCTTAAAGAATTTGAAAGAGTTAGGCATGCATGAATGTAAACCTGTTACATTTCCTTTAGCAAATCATTTTGTTCTAAAGTATAATCACTTGCTAATGATGAAGAATTAGAATACTTGAGTAAGATTCCTTATTCGAATGCTATATGATCTATATGTATATGATGGTGTGTACAATGCCTGATCTAGACTTTGTTGTGAATACATTTAGTAAGTTTACGTCAATCCAAAATCTGACCATTGGGAAGCATCGAAATTGATACTTAGATATTCGAGGGATCTTGTGATACAGGTCATGTGTTTTTGTAGATGCAGATTATGTAGGGGGATAGAAGCCATTAAAGAGATATTATGCATGGTATGGAAATCACATTTATAGCACATAGTCGCACTATTCACGATCGAATATGAGTATATTGCCACCATAGAAGCCATTAAAAAGTCTTTGTGGCTTAAGGGTCTTTTGAATGAATTGTGTTTTAGATGGTGATGTGATTGTATCTTTGATAGTCAGTTAGCTATATATTTTTGCAAAAAATCCTTTTTTTTCATGAGCACATTAAATATATAGGCTTTAAGATGCATTTTATTAGAGATATTGTATCACATGGGAAGGTAAAACTTGAAAATGTGCTTTCTTTATATAATACCTCAGATATAGGTACTGTTCGCTAAAATTATGTAAACCGCAAGTGTACAGGTGCATTCAAATAATAAAGTAGATGTTGAGTCCGAGTCAATCTCTTGAAGAGTGTTTCTTCCAATTATATGATAATTTATTCAAATTAACAATAAAAACATTTACAATTAGATTTTTAGGTTGAAAGTGACAAGAAAGTGAATTTGACATTTAATTAAAATATGCATTAATAAAAATGATAAAAAAAAAATTGGGTTTTTTAAATGAGTCAGGATTCATGATTCCACTTGGCCCTCACTAAATTAATTTCTCCACAAACGAATTAATAAAATGCTTACATATCTTGTTAAACCCGATTTCCTTATTTTAGTTAATTACATCTATCGAGTGAAATTAGCCCTAATAAATTGGTTTAACATGCTATATCTCTATGTCGATTAAAACCAATTTACGTCATTCAATATTTGTGAAAATAACTCAAAGGATTACCTAAGGTTAGGAATATATCTCATCTCTTACAAAAAAAAAACCTAGAGTTTTTACAATCTCGATCTAAAATGTGCAAGAATTTCTCAATAATCGCACAAATCACTAGACAAAATCATATAGCGGCCACAATAATGATGATGCACTAAGAACAATGGTAAAAACACAAGAACACGAGCATTTTTATTTATTAACAAGTACAAATATGAGTCAATATAGCTAGGTCAAGCTTCATCTTTCATCCCAACATCAAAATATTTAATACATTGTATTTTGATAGAGCAAGGTGAAAAGATTAGAAAAATACATAACTATAGATGAGAAAATATAATGTGAAATACTAGATGAAGAAATAAACCCGACCCTTGGTCGGATTCTTGAAGCCTGCTAAGTGTTGACCTTGATTTCTCCAAAATTTTCTCCCTTTAGTGTGATATTTTCCCCCTTTTTTGCTTGCCATTTTTTTTTCTTTGTTTAAGGTTTTGAATTGTGGAATAATCCCGGAAAAGGGATGAAAACCGTCCCCAGATAATTGCATCCAGGGTCCTGAATAAATAAAAAATGCACACGTCAGTCCTTGTTTTAAATCCAGGAGCGTGCCTAGGCTAATGTAAGGCGCGCACCTGCTTGCCTAGGCAACCCTTAGTCACCAATTTTGGAGTTAAGGCGTGCCCTCAACCCTTTTTTCTTTTCTTCAATTTGACCCCAAAAGAATTGAATGCTTGGTTCTCCAACTTTGATTTCTTCCAATTTAGTCCTCAGATTTTGAATTTTCTTGCAATCAAGTCCTTCATAAATTTCAATTCAAGTCCTTGAACTTTTTGGTGTGTACATTTTAGTCCCCAATGTCATAATTTTGTGCATTTTTTGACCTTTTCCTTCCTTTAGTTTCATTCTCGTCCATTTTGGATTTTAGCCTACAAAAGCCACAATTACACAATTGTGAATATGAATTCGCTCAATTTCGTCAATAATGAGCTCATGAAAATGCCTAATAAATGTGTAAAAATACACTTATCAAACACCCCCAAATTTAAGTTCTTGCTCGTCTCAAGCAAGATCAACTCTTCACACAATCATGCAATACACGGTAAGGACCAACAATGTTAGATAGCTTGTCAAAATATGTATGTGTTTAAAAGTTTGTAATCAATTCACATATATGCTTCCAAATCATGCTACCAAAGATAATGCAAACTTGTCTAATGTTTGATAAATGTATATGTGTGTACAGTCACTTTTAATCATTATCTAAATTAGGAAACAATTATCAAGACGAAATCTTTTTCAGATTTCTTCCAAATTGACCCTTTTTGGTCCAATATTCCTTTCTCGCTCTTGAGATTCACACCACAACATAGCCATTTTCTTACTTTTCCCGGGTATAAATCTAAAGGTTGTTCTCACGCCACCATTTTCCTTTCTTACTCACATTTGATTGGGTCTAATGGCACTTTCTACTCTATTATGTGATGATTCTTCACTAACGAGTGCTTTCACATTCAAATTTTATACTATGTACTTCAAATCCGCTAGTTATCTAAGCAAAAAAATTAATGAGATTGCATCATATATTTTTCTTTCCTTACTCTCTAAAACTTTCTTTTTAACCCATGTGGTAGATTTTGGTCGATAACTCACTGGTTGTTTAGACCAAAGGGTATCGGGTTTCGAGATACCCTAGTGGACTTAATAACTAGAGTAAAAAAGCTATGAAGTGAGGCCTAAGATTCAATAACTGCAATATAATTCTTTTAAGCACAACAAAATAAAATGGGGCTTGGATTCCTAGCATATAGTCATTACCTAGCTTATACTCGCCAAAAGACACTCCACACAATTATTTTCACATGCATGGACTTGTCGGGAAAGTTTGACCTATAGCCGGGGAAGCCTTCAACAAACATCCAATCCCCGATTTAGTTTGACCTATTAAGATCCATGAGTGGTTAGGATTTCAAAAAATTTGACTTATAAAAAATGGTATTAAGTAAAAAATAAATGTGATAACAAAAGCATAAAGCACAAGTAATTATCAAAATAGTATAAGGTTAAAAAAATTGAATTGCCTCCCAATAAGCGCTTGTTTTAAAGTCTCTAACTCGACTTTTGGGCTTGATCACCATGGGTTGGCAAGAAGAACGTATGACTTCTCTTTCGAAAAATCACCTCCCAAGTATAGTTTCAAACGTTGCCCATTGACCTTGACGTTCCCCATTTCCTCATGATAAAGCTCAACCACTCTATGTGGGAACATTTTAGAAATGGTAAAACTGACCATCTAGAGCAGAGTTTTCTAGGGAACAACCGGAGTCGAAAGTTGTAGAGAAGAAATTGTTGCCCAACATAGAACTCTTGCTTCATAATGTGTTTATCATGCCATTTCTTTATCTTCTTTTTGTAAATCCGGACATTCTCATATGAGTCAAGGCGGAGTTCATTAAGTTCATTCAATTAAAACAATTTTTTTCTCACCGGCCAATTTCTTATCAAAATTTAAAGCTTTAGTAGCCTAATAAGCCACATGCTCTAGTTCGACCAGGAAATGACAAGCTTTCCAGAACAGAAAGCGATAAGGAAACATGCCATGAGAGTTTTGAAAACGGTGCGATAAGCCCATAATGCGTAATCTAATTTCTTAGACAATCTTTTCTCGAGGCATTTACTGTCAACTCAAGAATCCTCTCTAGCTCTCCATTCAAAATCTCCACCTGGCCACTAGTTTGGGGATGATATGGGGTAGCCACTCGATGCTTCACTTCATATTTGGTCAATAGTGAGAAAAACATTTTTCTTTAAAAATTTTACTACCACTTGAGCATCATTAGTGGCCAAAGCCACCACTTCTACAAACTTTGACACAAAATCAACTGCTACCAATATGTATTGATTTGAGAAGGAGAAAGGAAAAAGTCCCATGAAATCAATATCCCACACACCAAAAATCTCCACTTCCAATATAGAATTCAAGGGCATCTCATTTTAGTGGGAGATATTGCTACTACATTGGCATCTATCACACTTAGAGATAAGAGTGTGGGCATTCTTGAATAATGTAGGCCAATAGGACTCGATTGGAATACCTTTGATGCAGTTTTCACATTACCAAAATGACCACCATAAGGAGATGAATGACATTGCTCAAGACCATATGTTTGATGTTGGTGAAGAACATCTTCCTTTGTTGCTGAGAAAGATTCGGAGGGTGATACCACTAGCAAGAAAATTTACACGGTCCACATGCCATGGTGTATGAGTGGCGGCTTGCAGAAGATGCACAATTTGTAAGAGTTGATCATTGGAAAATAACTCATTTATTTCACCATTAGCTACCACTTCCTCGGCTTGCTCAAGCCTAGACAAATGATCGGCAATAACATTTTCGGTCCCCTTCTTATCACGGGTTTTCAAGTCAAACTCTTGTAAAAGAAGAACCCATCTAATCAATCGAGGCTTGTCATCTTTCTTTGCTGCAAATACTTGATGACTGAGTCGTTGGTGTAAACAATCACATTCGACCTAATAAGGTAAGACCTAAATTTATCAAATGCAAGTACCACCGCGAGCATCTCTTTTTCGGTAGTAACATAGTTCAATTGAGGATCATTCAAGGTCCGGTTAGCATAGTAGATGACATGCAAGATTTTATCTCTCCTTTGTCCCAAAATCGCTCCAACGGTATAATAACTTGCATCCCACTTAAGCTCGAAAGGAAGATTCCAATCCAAGGATACAATAATAGGAGCCGTGATGAGTTTCTCTTTAAGAGTGTTGAAAGCATGGAGATACTCTTGAGAGAAGTCAAATGGAGTGTTCTTCTCAAGTAAGGAGCAAAGTGACTTTGTAATTTTTGAGAAATCCTTGATAAACCTCTTATAAAATCCGGCATGGCCCAAGAAGCTTTGTATACCAATACCGAGGTTGATGGAGAGAATTTCTCAATCACTTGGATTTTGGCCTTGTCGACCTCAATCCCCTTGTGTGAAATTTGGTGGCCAAGTACTATACTTTCTTGAACCATGAAGTGACATTTTTCTCAATTAAGCACCAAATTGGTTTCTTCATACCTCCTTAATACCATCCCTAAGTTCTTCAAGCATTCATCAAATGAGGCCCCAAAAATCGAGAATCATCCATGAACACCACAATACATTTCTCCACCAAATCGAAGAAGACAGCCATCATGCACATTTGGAAAGTGGAAAAGTGGCGGGTGCATTGCAAAGATCGAATGACATCCTTCTATATGCAAATGTACCGTATGGGTAAGTAAAAGTTGTTTTCTCTTGATCCTCCGGGGCTATTGGAATTTGATTATAGCCCCAATACCCATCCAAAAAGCAATAGTGAGAATACCCAGCCAACCGCTCAAGCATTTGAGAATGAAAGAGGAAAGTGATCATTTCTAGTATCATTGTTAAGCTTGTGATAATCAATGCATACTCTCCAACTAGTCATGGGTCTAGTAGGTATAAGTTCATTATCCTCATTTTCCACTACCTTGACGCCCCATTTCTTTGGCACCACTTGAACGTGGCTCACCCATACACTATCCAAAATCGGATAAATAATACCCGCATCAAGATACTTCACCACCTTGGCTCTCACCACTTCTTTCATATTCAGATTCAACCACCTTTGTTGCTCCACCGATGGTTTAAAATCATCCTCCATAAGGATTTTTTGCATGCATAATGAAGGGCTAATTCTTCGAATATCTGCAATAGTCCAACCGATAGCCTTCATATGCTCCTTCAAGACTCGAAATAACTTAACTTCATCTAACTCACTTAGGGAGTTGGAAATGATAACTGAAAATGTAGATGAGTTTTCCAAATAGGAATACCTTAGATGAGAAGGTGTAGTCCCCAAGTAATGTGCCATATGCTCAACTTAGGGATCCAATCCTTGATACTTAAAGAACATACAAGACATGTTTCAAGTAGATCCTTAGGAAGCCCATGTAGAAAGTCAGCCACCACATGATCAACAACATCCACTTGGAGACATAAGTTGGATTTTGAAGGGTATTTGATGGTTTTCAAGATATTGAGTATAACTTGCTCGTCTTGGACCCTTAAAATGAGTTGCCTCTTTTGCACATCAATCAAAACTCGATCGATAGTAAGAAATGATCGTCCCAAGATGATAGGGATATCATGGTCCTCCTCCATTTCAAGAATTATGAAATCGGCCGAAAAGATAAATTTGTCTACCTTGACTAACACATCCTCAATGACACCCTGAGGATATGAAGTTGATCGATAAGCTAATTGTAATGATATGGTGGTTGCCTTAGCTTCTTCCAATCCCAATTTCCTGAAAATAGACAAAGGCATCAAATTAATGCTAGATCCAAGATGACACGAAGCTTTACTAAAATTTAAATCAGCAATAATGCACGAAATAAAACTCTCTGGATCTTTGATTTTTTGGCGGTAGCTTGTTTTGAAAAATGGCACTACACTTCTCCGTTAGCATCACCGTCTCATGTTATTCGATTTTCCTTTTGTTTGAGAGAACGTCCTTCATAAATTTGACATAACTTGGCATTTGAGCTAATGCATCGGCTAACGAAATGTTTATAAGTAGCTTCTTGAATTACCAAATTAGGCATCAATTTATGCTTTTGGAGCCTTTGTAGGAATGGGATACGAGACACATAGGCCATGACCAGTGTTGGAGCCTTTGATATTGATGGCTCTGATTTATCTTCTTTAGTTGCTTCATCATTTGCATTGAGCTCTTGCACAACTTCATCTTCTTTAATTGGTACCTTGCCAGTCTGGACCTTTGGATGTTCTACTGTGATTTCTGGCAATTTCACCCTACTTCTAGTGGTAATAGCTTGTACATTCTCTCTTGGATTTTTTTCGATGTTGTTAGGCAATGCCCTTTGTTGCCTTTCGGATAGAAACTTGACTATTTGACCCACTTGACGTTCCAAGTTTTTCAAAGAGGCATCATGCGTTCTTGATATTGCAGTTGATGGTTCGCCAACTTAGCATTGGATTATTCCCATCCTATCAATGGACAACTCAGGCTTTATGACTTGCTCCACAAATATCACAAATGGACATGGTTCTACCATGTGAGGGGAATGAGTGCTAGATGTGGATATGGAAAGCCCTTCCACCTTCCTTGCTAGGGAGTCAATCTTTGCTAGAACATTGAAAAAGCTTCACTATCTCGACCTCCACTGACTTCTCTTTGTAAATCCCTATCTGTCCATATAGCATTTTACATATTCATAACCTCAAATAGACCATATGCTTCATGAATGCTTTTCTTCTTGATCGAACCATTAGAAGATGAATCCACATTTGAACGGCTAGAAAGAGTCAACCCAGCATAGAAGTAATTTACTTGTCGTCCCATTGTAATTCCATGATTTGGACATTTTAGAAACATATCTCTAAACCTTTCCCATGCCTCATGAAAGCTCTCCAATTCGGATTGTTGGAAGGTGGTTATGTCATGCTTGAGTTTGGCTACTCATGCGGGTGGAATGAATTTGGTTGTAAATTTTTGAACAAGTTCCACCCAAGTATTTATACTTCTGGGCGGTAAAGTTTTAAGCCATTCTCTTGCCTTATCCTTTAAAGTATGAACAATTAACCTCATCCGGATTGCCAACATTCTCTACGAATCGTACGACATGTGAATGTAGGTTCTCATCAATTCTCCCATATAATGAAGTAGTGTTGGAGAGCAAACTGATGACATCATGCCAAAGCTGAAAGTTTGGATGTCCATAAGAAGGATAGACAATACTCGATCCAATCTCTCCAACGTGTGGGTTCTTAAAGTTCCTAAAGAACATATCTTCCTCATTCACAACGAGCTCTTGAGCCCTACCTGCTTGGTTACCAAAATGCAGTGGAATGCTACCTCATGGAATAATTTTTAGTTGAGCATTGGGTTCCACATTTTCTCCTTTTTGGGCCATCTCCATTAACAGTTACCATCTTAATTCCTTTTTTTTCTTGTTGCCTTCTTCAAAAAGTCCTTTCAATATCTGGATCACATTCGAAAGATCAAAACTTCTCGAACGAAGCATGCCCTACCGAAAACCTAAGGAAATCAAAATTAACAAGTCAACTTCACAATATTCTTGTTGAGATTTCTTTCATGGAACTTTTTGTGTAATTCATTATGTACATGTATGATTTTATTGCAATGAAGTCCATGTTGAGTTGATTGTATTAGGGTTCTCACATAAATGACATCTATGTTTGAGATCCAGCTGAGGCCATTAATAAACGTTAGGATGAGGCTTCAATTTGTCTATTAATTAACCAAGTAATTGATGTTTATACTCCTTCATAATGAGATCCTCCATGGTGGAGGTACAATTTTGGTTCACTATGCTTCGGAGGCTGAGGTACAAATATCCATTTTGTAACATGTTAACATGCAATGTGGCCCTTTGTGGTTGACGTCAAACCTAGGTGAACAGTAATTATTTTAGCACATAACATTAATCCCCCCCAAGTCCAAGTTTTATATTTATGCGAAATGAAGAATTTTTTATGCTTTGTTATTGCTAGGGCTGAAATTCTATGTTGCTTTTTTGGATCATTGCTCTACCTATTTTTCATATTATAATGAGTAGAGGTCGGAGCAAAATATATGGGTTTTCGATGATATGAAGCATTTGTACTAGAAAGAAACCACCAAAAAATAACTATTATAGGGAGCAATAAGCAAAAGGTTGCCCAGATCGATAATAATGTGATGAGAGACACCACTATCTAGGAGCCATGGTAGAATGTCGTGGCAGTGATGGTCGCAAAGTACGTTCGGGGTTACCATGGACAGGTGTAGGATTAGGTTGGCAGTTGTATTGTGGGGGATTTTAAGGAGCAAGGCTAAACACATGACACTATTTTTCAAGCAACCTTGAACGCTTAGGCGTGGCACCAACCCAAGTATGGTTGTGGTAGTGGACAATCACCGATTGTTGGAAAATTATCCTTTCAAGGGAGTGGATAAAATAACCAAAAAAAAAAAAAAAATCAAGAACACCAAAATAGGTAAAAAGGCTAAATCACAAGATCGTTGTCCTCAAATAATATTTTCCTACTCTATAATAGTTTTTTGGTGCTTAAAGGGACTCTTGGCAAATGGTTTGTAAGATTGATCAATCTTTAAAGAAGAAAACACTTAAACACTTGTGTTTACTTCCAAAACTTGTAGAACACAAATGATGTTTGAATATCTCTTTTAATATGGAATGATCTCAGTTGTTGGTGATTAATTATTTTGAGGAATGAAATCTATCTCATATATATATAGATTTTTATTTATACACCACAAAAAAGCCTCAACTATTCATGAAAAGATACATTTTTCATGAAAATGTGACAAAAAAGAACCAGAAATCTCAAACCCAACAGTTAAAGATCGCCCAAGCCAAATTTTCAGCTTCTTCGTTTTTGCTTCTTGTTTCATTTCTGGTATTCCTATACTTGCTTTACATACCCATATGGATTTATTATCATTCCAATATACTCATCTTATAAGTTGGATCACCAAATTATAACAATTCCCCACCTGTTCGACTATATAATGATACACATATGCAAAGTAGTTACATTTATGCATATGGATTAAATATCTTTATATTTGAATCTAAGAATAGGGTAATTCTCGGTATCATCGAAATTAAAGGTAGCATGATAGTTTTGAACTAATTATTCCTTGTGATACTATCAATGAAAACACACACAAATCTCATGTATTCACAAGTTCCTCAAACTCCGCTCTCATCCTATTAATTGAACGTTTAAGAAAGAGAATCCAACACTCTATTGAAACGGAACCACCTTGAAGTTCATCTAGGTAAAGTTTTTGCAGTATCTTTGTTACCTTTAGAGATACTAGTACTTAGAAGTGAACTTTATTAAGATTTTTAAAGCTCAACCCTCATTTAAGTAACAACCAGCATTATATAATTAGGATACGATTCTAGCGGAAATTATAATGCTAAAACTATCCACTTATCTAATGACATGTTGTTACCCTTTGAATCTGTGTATTCTTGTGTTAGTAATGACAAGTAAGGTTGCCGTCGCCGATGGATCTTTTTAAGTTTAAGAGTTTCAACCACATCCTACTCAAAGTAGATATAACTAAATCTCTATTAAGAGTCTACTTAAAAGATTCACTAGGTTCTCAATTGACTAAACGTAATTTAGAGAAATTATTCCACTATTGATTAATTTTTTTATGTAGTCATGTCTTAGACTCATATATCCAGACTTTCCAATTTATACCACATTGTATGCCTTTGCTAATGTGGCTTAACTATCACATATGATAGATATTGAAGATGTATTCTTCGATCTTAAAGGTATCTTATATAGTAGATCCTTAAGCCACTAAGCTTCTTTCCGGTATCTCATAATGTCACGAATTCAGATTTCATGGTTGAATGTGTTATGCACGTTTGTTTCTTATATTTCGAAGAAATTGCACATCCTCCAAGAGTAAACACCCAGCCCGAAGTCGATTTACTCTCACTAGTACTAGATATCTAACTAGTATCAGTAAATCCTTCTAATATAGTCGAGAACTTAGTATATTGAAGACCTAAGCTTTTGGTTTTCCTTAAATAACCAAAAATTCTCCCAATGGCCTTCCAATATTCATTCTCGGGTTACTAGTAAACCTACTAAGTTTACTAATCGCAAATGCTATGTCCGGTCTTGTGCATTGAACTGTACACATAAGATTCTCTATGGCACTTGCATATTCCAATTGAGTAATCGATCTTCCTTCATTCTTTAGAAGTTTAGAACTTGGATCAAGAGGGGTGCTAAACTCTTTTATGGTCAAATGTTTGAACTTAATAATTACATTCTCTATGTAATGTGATTGACTCAAATAAAAACCCTCACTAGTTTTTGTAACTTTGATACCCAATATAGTATTCATTTGTCCAATATCATTCATCTCGAATGTGGAACATAAAAACCTTTTCGTTTCTTTTATTCCATCCATGTGATTACTCATAATTAATATATCATCAACGCATAAACAAATAAATATTATACAATTATCACATAATTTGAAATACAAGCATTTATCTACACTATTATGTATGAAACCAAATGAAATAATTGCTAAGTCAAAATTTTTATGTCATTTCTTAGGTGCTTATTTTAAATCATATAGTGATTTTACTAGCTTGCACACATTGTGTTCATTTCTAGGTAGAACAAACCTTTCATGTTGTTCCATATAAACATCTTCATCGAGATCCCCATTAAACAATGTCATCTTGATACCCATTTGATGAACATGCAAGTCGTGTATGGGTGTTAATATGAATAATGTACTAATTGAAGTTATTCTAGCTACCCGTGCACACATATCAAAATAGTCAATTCCTTCACTTTGTCGACGACCTTTAGCTACCAATCTAGCTTTAAAGGTATTAAGAGAACCATCTACATTATATTTTCTTCTAAACACCCATATATAACCAATCGGATAATGCATTGAATATATGACCATGACAAATCAATTAATCATCTTGTAACTTTTACCTTTCGGCTCTTACGGCATCAGTATCTCTATTTATTGGTTCTGGTAATGGTGCCAGCTCTAGATCAAGGATGTAGAAAATCTTCAACACTGTGAGAAGGAACTTCAACTTGTCTTGCCATCGAGTGAAACTTTTTTCGTCAAATAGATCCAAGCGAACGAGGTCTTGATTCATAAGTTTGATAGTGGCCATAGTAGTTTTGTTCTCCATAAATATCGTTTGAGATTGTTGGAAAATTATCCTTCAAAGGGAGTGGAAAAGATAACAAAAAGAAGAATCAAGAACGCCAAAATAAATAGAAAGGCTCAAGCACGAAATAGTTGTCCTCAAATGATATTTGCCCCATCTAGGATATCTTTTGGTGCTTAAAGTGACTCTTGACAAATTATTTGTAGGATTGATCAATCTTTTAAGAATAAAACACTTAAAAGCACTAATGTTTTACTTCCAAAACTTGTAGAACACAAATGATGTTTGAATATATAAAGATACTTTGATAAATCTCTTTTAATGTACAAAATCAGGCGATCGCCCAAGCCAAGGTTTTGGCCTCGAGTCATTGAAAATGAGGTTGGGCACTCGTCCAGCTTTAAGCCTGGACACTCGTGCCAGGCCAAATTTTCAGCTTCTCCATTTTTTTTTTAACTTTGTTTTCGGTATTTCTAAACTTGCTTTACACACCCATATGGATGTATTATCATTCCAACATACTCATCATTATAAGTTGAACACGAAATTATAACACCAATTGGTGTGTTTAGATGACTACTTTAATTGTAGTGGCAACCAGTGTTGGTTCTTAGTAGATGGTAGGGATCGATTCTGAAGGTGTTGAGTCATCTTGAATTTTTGTTGGTCAGGTTGGCATCAGCAAGAACCGATGATTGTATTTGATTTCTGTCATGTTGAAGGGCTTCAAAGGCTTCGAGTTTCTCATCAAGTTCTTCAAATGAGATATGTGTCTCATGGATATGAACCACGAAGACAAGATCATGAAATTTTTCACCAAGGCCATAAAGAATTTTTTCGAGATAAAATCTTCATCTTTATCAATAGGTGCACCAAGAAGCACAAGTTCATCCATACGACCCTTTACCCTTTGTAAAATTTAGTAACACTTTAGGTATCTTTTTAAGGGTTTTTGATATGGCCTTTAACCTGAAGAATATGGCCACGTGATAGTTTGGCATTGGTGGAGGCAATGATGTTTCAAGCTTCCCGAGAAGTACTGGTGGCACAAGCAATAAAAAGTATTATAGTGGAAGAGATGGAACCAATGATGGTATTGAGAATTAGGTGATCCTACATGCTTAAATGTTTCTATTCTCAATTGATGATCTCCGTGTCATTGGTACGAATGGTGGGTGGTGGGCAGGATTTTGACCCGTCTAGGAAATCATGAGGTCATAGTCAACAAGAAGATGGTGGAATTGGAATTTCGACGAGATGTATTTGTAGTAGTGAGTTTTAGCGGGAATTGTGCAAGGACATTGATGAAGATATTGTTTGGTGAGGCTTGTGATTGTTAAAAATGGTGGTGTTGAAATATGTTGTTATGATGAGATCATTGGTGGCCATGAGTGATAATTGACGTAAAGATTGAAAGTGTGGTATATGGGATATATGCTTAATTTGTAGAAATTGTATTGGTGAGTAATATATGCATATGAGATTGATGACTTAGGAAGAAGTGATTTAGGAAAGAGGCTCATGGTTTGGTGTTGCACGACATTGGAGTGAAAGTTCTGATACCATAATGAATAAATAGAATTGAAAAGGTATTGTGTTCTTTTCATTGATCTTTGATGACAATTTATACAAGTGTGTATGACAGATTTTCCGTATTAAAATACAGAAATCATTACAAATTGTACTTTTGAGAAATACAAATGAATATGAATCTTCTTGTAATTGCAAAATCCTCTGATTAATTATCTGAGGGTCTGAAGACTAGGAGCCACGCTACTTGAATCCTAGGTTTCGAGATTTGTGGAGAATTTGATTTGCCGAAAACTTGACTTGTTCGACACTTGAATTTCGGAGCTTGGATTTGCACTTCGAAATTTGGACTTGACCTTGATTTAATTCGAAGAAAACTTTGATCTTCTTGAGTTTGTTTGATTTGAAAAAGATTTTGATTTTATTCGTGTTCGCCAGACTTAAAGTTGAGATGATTTCTTCTCTTCTTCCGACTTTGAAATTTTTTCAGCACTTCGTGATTTTCTTCTGCACTTTTACCTCTCTCCTTCCTTTTTTTTAATGAACATTTGGTCCTATTTATAGGAAAAATTCATGACCAATTTTGGTAACCACTCAATTAAATTCAATTATAATGATTATAATTGAATAATTTTAAATTTTAAAATAGTTGGATGAGCCTTTAAAATTTTATGGGTCTTAGTAGGCTTTAATTCAGTAAATTTAATTGGGCTAGTTATTTAAATTGACCAAACCCATTATTTTTTATTTTATTTATTTATTTTATGTCTTCAAATGCTCCATCAAGATTTATTTATTTATTATGAAATAAATAAATTAGTAAATCTTGATTTTCGATTGTATCTATTTTGTTTAACGTAATCGTTATTTGATAATTTATTTATTTTGATTTGAGACAGACTTTTTTATGTTTTATAAAATTAATAAATCTTAATTTTCGAATTAATTTATTATTATTATTTTTTAACGTAACCGTTATTCGATAATTTACTTATTTTGATTTTAAACATGTTTTTTTATGTTTTACGGTATTTTGAGCCTAATTGAGGTCCGATACCCGCCTATTTATATAAACGAATTATATTATTTAGAAACCAATTGGATAAATTCGCAAACAAAAGGTAAAACAAGATTAAGTTTATTTTCTCTCTCATTTTCAACTTTTTTTTTTTAATTTTAATTTTTCCTTTCTTCTTGGTTTTTTACGCAACTAGCAACTAGTTTTTTTTATTTGTTCTTGGTTTCTGTGCAACCAAGAATTGGTTGGCGGAAAACAATTCTTGGTTTACCGTCTTTACGTGGTTTTTTTATTTTTTGGTTCTTGATCTTGGTTTCTACCTTTCAAGTTTTAGTGTGTCTTTTTTTTTTCTTTTTCTTTTTCTTTTTTTTGGATCTGTCTTGGTTTTCATGTTTTCAATTTTTTTAAATAGTTGTTATAAAATTGGAATTAACATTCTTCATTTTTATTTTCACGGATTCAACTTTTGGAACAATTCAAAAATTTTGAGGTTCGAGATTTTCTTAGTGTAGAGTAAAATTTTGTACCGTAATTATTTTACAGATTTAGAGAATATTTGCTTATAAACAAACTCAAAATTGCAAATTTTTTTTAATGCACGTTGAGGACTAAGGACTACCACCTTTCGCCATCCAAGGCATTTTGTGTTTGAGACCAATGACCAACTCCTTCGACTGTCCAAGAAACTTTATTTTGGGACTAAGAACCGACTCCTTCGACCGTCCTGACACTTTGTGTTTGGGACCAATGATCGACTCCTTCGACCATCCACACACTTTGTGTTTGGGACCAAGACCCAACCCCTTCGACCATCTAAGACACTTTGTGTTTGGAACCAATGATTGACTCATTTGACCGTCCAAGGTACTTTGTGTTTGGGATCATCTACATATTTTGGAGGCTTATGATTTGGACAATAAACGAATTTAAAAGATATACTGGCCGTTAATTTTTATTTTTATTTTTTGCTAACTTTCTCCCCCATCCCCTTTTTTTAGGAATGGTTGACACAAACTCTAATAATAGAGTGTATTCTAATATA
>CAIGRB010038184.1:89492-104531 GCA_903798255.1 Fraxinus quadrangulata
TATGTATGTATATATTCTTTTATAAACTTTAAATTGATCATTTTGTTTCTCCTGAAGAAGCATAATTTTATAAATAATTGATATTCTGCTATAAAACATATTCATGAAGAGTTAATATTTTTGAATAATAGTTTGTTAGTGCTCCTTAAACAACACAATATTGTTAATATTCTAAAGAGTATTAATTGTTCCAGAAGGGCATGATATTACAATTTTAATATTCCAAAAGAATATTGATCGATTTCTGGATAAAAGCACAAATTATAATTTTCAATATTCAAAAAGAATATTGATATATTGATCTTGAAGAAACAAATATATGGTCCTGAAGAGCTAATGTTTCAAAATAATAGTTCATTATTGTCCATGAAGTTGAAAAACATTATAATTAATATTCCAAAAGAATATTATTGCTCGTGAAAAGCATGAATTATGATTTTCAATATTTCAAAAGATTATTGGCATATTGCTCTTGAAGTGGTAAAATATAACGTGCTCTCGAAGTAGCACATTATAATTTTCATTAATATTCTAGTTAAATTTTACTTGCTCTTGAAGAGTATAATAATATAGAATCTAACATAAATTATATTTTTATTCTTGAAGAGTAAATATGTACATAATGTATTCCTCTAAACAATAATATGTTATTGTTCCAGAAGAGCACGCTATTATTGTTATTTTGGAACAAAATACGATTTAAAATTTTGCATATTTCAGAAGAACAATAATATGTTATTGTTCCGAAAGAGCACGCTATTATTGTTATTTTGGAACGAAATACAATTTAAAATTTTGAATATTTCAGAAGAATAGTGCAAAATTGTTTGATTCAATTAATAGAAATCAATATTTTTAAAAAATATTGTGTTACCCCCTAAAGAAATACAATTTTATATTTATTAATATTCCTAAAATAATTATGTGGTTATTTTTAAGAATTACAATTTAGACATTTCAATGCAAATATTGTTTTGATCTTGGAGAATTGCAATTTTAATTAAATAGTTTATTTATATTAATATTTCTGAAGAATATTATTTTGAAACTCCAGAAAAGTCAATATTGTGTGATATGAAGGGATAAATCTACCGTTGTTAGTAATTTATTCTCCATTGAATTTGTAATAGTGTTTCTTAATTGGTACACTATACTTAACTTTAGTAACCATTTTGATAAATATTGTTTTGAATTAGAAGTTCAATAACTCCTATATATTGTTTGACATGTCCAGTTAGACAATCACTGGATTAATAATAATGTGAAATTGAAATCAAACATTCGATGAAGAACCAAAAGATTCTTCAATCCAGTAAATTCCTATATAATATTTCTTCTTTTTATCGAAAATATATCATCACTAGCTAAAATAAGGATTGAATTTTCTATATTTTCTGAAAATTAATTAGGGTGATAAACAGGTATCGTCACCCTCCACTTTGACCATCTAAATATTATTTGTATCTAAAATTTTTGATACATATATTAGATGATTATATGAAGTTCGCAATCTGAAGTTTACGAAATTATTACTCAAATTTTAAATTATGAGTATAATTTTCAGATTATACAATCAAGAAGATGTATCTTGTTAATGCTAATGATCTTAAATCTCTACCTTTTGTTAAACGCCTCTTATTAATTTAATTGAGAATAAAATACTTCACATTTCTATTTAGGGAATGCTATTACGCATCATGCCAATATCATAGTTCTTCCTATTATAATTGACTTATGGCCAGAGTCTAATTTTCTCATCTAATTATTTTGATTGTGCAGTATATGTAAAATTGATCAACTACATTGCACTGAAAATAAAGAATGGTGAGAATAAATGTGTAGTTTGAACTCTTATCCCAAATATGTGATATTTTATAAAACAGTTTGTGGATTGTCAATTTGATTGAACAAATCTATTAGCATTAGGGGAAGGAATTAAGAAACTGGAAATAATATATAAATACATCATTATCTAAATTCTCGCAAAAAGATAATTCAGAAGTTCAAGAGATAATTTATTTGGATACATTCACTGAACGAAGAGATCAACAATATCTCACACACCAACTTTAAATGCTCCAATTTGAATCAACGTCTTGAATGATGATTAGTTAATATTATATTTGATAAATTTATGACAATCTGAAGCGTGATGATATTCAATTCTAATATAAAAATTTTCAAACAAAAAATGAGCAATTAAAAAAGATGGTCTCATTAATGAAGCATATACTCTTGATGAATATTTAGACATAACAAATTATAAAACCCCGGAAGAGGTTCATGCACTTGATATATTGAAATTTGAGATATCTTAATAAGTTATGTTATTATGAAAAAAGAGATAGAATCAAAAAAGAAAATAAAATAAAAAGTTGTCGACAATACTATGCACATGATGCACTGCATCATATTGTGAATAACGAAGAATCGAAATAAATTAATTGAAACATATTGATCGAAGTAATGAATGGCCAAATAAAATGAAGCGATCAAACTAAAATCGAACTTACTAGAGAAACCTGAAGTTTCGGACGCGATCCTTGTAAAATCGAACTTACTAGAGAAACCTGAAATTTATGGATCTACAGCCTGACTACTCAAAGGTGTATACTAATACGAAATGAAAATGGAAAAAGTAAAATCGTAATATGAAATATACGACTCTTTACATAATGAATTTTATGAAGACTTGTATAAATAAATAAGTTATAATGTGGTGGATACAATCACAAGTTTCGACCTTGTTAGTCTGACAATGCTTGAAATTTGATATGCATATAATAAATGTGATTATAGTCAATTTTATCTTATATAGATTTAATATTATCCTTGAATCATTTAATATGTTTGAAGCATAATTTAAGTGATATTATTATGAGGGAAAGTAAATACACGTTGTACTTTTTTTCCTTGACCAAAGTTTTGTTTCATTAGAGCTAGGTTTTTAATTAGGCAACTTTTATAGTGTACTCAAAAGAATAATGTACTCTTTTTCTTCATTAAGATTATTTTCTACAGAGTTTTTTTTAATAAGGTTTTAATGAGGTATATTCTTTGTATAATGAATGTCCATAACATACAAGACATTTACTTTCAAAATAATACCCCTATATGTATAAGACTCTCAAAGAGATCAACAAAAGCTTTTTTCTTAATCATCATGTCACTAAACTCATCACAGATTAATAAATATCTCGTATGAAGATGATATTATTTGAAGACCATACAAGACACGTGAGTCACGTGACATACTTCACTAAAATTTTGCAATATTAAAAATATTGACGTACAAGACGTGAATAGCTTGATACAAGAATTTTTACTTGTTGAAATCAGGGGAGTGGCTGTACTCTTTTTTCTTCGATCAAGTTTTGTTACCTTGGGTTTTCTTGACAATATTTTAATGAGGCAGCATTTTATTACTCAAAATTATTTGTACTCTTTTTCATTTGACATTTTTATCACAACGAGTTTTTTGCCAAACAGTGTTTCAATAAAATAGTTATTGTGCAAATAATCATCAAATGTGGAGTATTGTAAAACTATAGAATTAATATTGATGATTATATAGTCTTATCAACATGTATATATAAGTCTTATCTAATTTAGAGAGTGTATTTTATTTCAATTGTGACTCTAATTTTGAACCATATAAGTACGGGTATTCAATCTCAATAAAATATTTGCTTGAGTTTTGACTCTCTATTTTTCTTTCTATTTATTCTCTATTTATTATCTTTTATTCTTGATTTTATAACACTTCTCAGATTCTACTTTAGTTTTTTTTTTTTCATTTATGGATATTAAAATATCAATTTTAATTCTAACTAATTAAAGTAATTCCTTTTATGTCCTAGGTTAATTAGTATTTCAACAATAAATCATCATCTATGCAAAGATAATTTAGATTTATTTGATATTTTCTTATTATATGAACATGGAGAAATTAAGAAACCTTAGGGCGGCAAGTTTGATGCATAAAAGATAATTTAAATTTATTTGAATATATTTTTATTACATGGATTAGGCTTTTATTTTTTATTTTATTAAATTTTGGGATTTAACAAAATTTTTATTTTTTATTTAAATAATTATACTGAATACATTATATCCCAGGAAATATTTGATAATTTACTTATTATTATGAAATTAAAAATAAATGTTACATGCTACAATAATAATAATAATAATAATANTAACAGATATATGGCTCACTCGTATCCACACAAGCCAATTCCACCATATTTGGATAGATTACTAACCGACGATATTTCAAATTTGAACGTTGAAGAAATTTTATAACACGAGACAAATATATTTTGGCACCGGCAAAATATATGAGCGGAATCGATGATAAGGAACAATCAACAAAAATTAAATTAAAAATCGAGATCAAATATCTAACTTTATCAATAAAAGATTTAACTAAAGAGGAGATAATATAGAGCTTATAGTAGATGTATTTGTATTACCCCAAAATGACACTATGAGAGAATATTTATAGTGTTACATGTGAAATGGTTTCCATTGGATGATGGGACACGTGGCATCATCTCCTTATCCGATGCAACTTATCCTATGTATCAATTTTAACCCAACTAACCTATGACGCATTAAATACTCTTAAAAAGTGGGCAGCCACTTTACAATATATGTTTATAAGAGTTTAACATATTACTCATTATAGAGATCACATCAGTCATTCGAACAAGATTTCATGAATTCAGGATCTTCAAAGGTTGTCACTCGTTGTGGTAGAGTTTCGGATTTAGCCTTGTTGAGTATCACCACTTCGACAAGAAACACTTCGACTGGTCCATTCCATGCAACAACTTCGATAGATCTTATGCATTCCACGTGGGATGCCACATAGGCTTCGATAGGTGGGTTGTACTCCTCGTGGGATATCCTGCAGGCTTTGTAACGCCACGAAAATTTTATAAAATAAAATTTATTTATTCTATATGCTATATATTAATATATTGAAAAGTTGAAGGATTAAAGTAAAATATATTTTAAATTCTTTTTATTCTAACCAAATAATTAGATTTTGATAGATGAAAAATAAGTGTATCGATATTGGACTCATTTTGTAGCTCGTAATTAATTAGAAGTCTTCAATATGAGAAAAAGTTATTTTGAATTAGACTACATCAAGTTAATTCCGATTAAAAGAATAATAAGTTAATAGAATTGGTGGGGGCTTGCAATATTGATTGAGTAAAAATATTTTTCTCTTTTAATTCCTACCACGCTTTGATCCACTTTTCATTTAGTCTCCAAACTTCTAACTTGTCCTTTTCGATGTAATATGACTTTTTTATTTTATCCGATTCAATTTTAACTATATAGACTTCCACTCTTACATCAGACTTGATCACAAAATCAATTTTTGGACAATCAATAAAGTCGGAAAAATGTGAGTTGATTTCATTCTCATTGATTGTCACATCCTCATTTGATTCTGTTGTGATCAACTCGCAATTCTCTTTAATCCCTTCTTTCATAGTCAATATATCTTTGGGTTGAATTATCGATCCACAATCTAGATCCAATGATAATGAGAAGTCGGTCTCGTTGACTCTTTCGAATGGATTGTACCCCCATTGTTGAAATCCTTCACAGTACATGCAATCTCTCATAAGCATATCGTTTTCATCAACTTGGCAAATTCTTTAAAGTACTTTTCAAGTACATTTCGTTCAATAGAGGAGAACCATCTCCCACAAGTTTGATATCATCATCCCAATCGTTAGGTACAAAATCTCCTACGAACATGTACTCTTCAACAGATTTTTCAATTGCTTGTTTTCTACACATCAAATATTTTCGAAACCTCAGAAGTTTCGGCATGTGTAAATTAGTATAAGAGAACAAGTATTTCCCAGTACAATGCACCGCATAACAATGTTCACAACTTGGATATCATCCGAGGATATCTTGATAATTCATGTAGATATTGGTAATTGCAACAATTTTGTTACTTTTCCAATGTCATAATTATGCATAAATATCTGAAAAATACAAAGAGAGAATACTAATACAAGATATATTAAAACTATAGGGAGTTAGTTATACGATACAAAAATAAAAACAAAGAAGAGTAAATAACAAAAAAAAAATTGTTAAAACTAAAATTAATTAAAATAGTAATCAAAACAAAAATAAATAAGCAATAAAAATTCAAATTAAAGTTAAAACTAATTAAATACAATATTTCTCGACAACGGTGCCAAAAAATTTGATCATTTGAAAACTCACAAGTGCATGGGATCATGGTAAAGTAATAAAGTGATGAATAGAGTGTCGAACTCACGAGAACTATGTATTTGATTGAGTTGAATTAATTGCAACTTTAATCGAATAGCAAACAAATTTTGTGATTTTTACATACTATCCTTGAATTATCAATTAAACTAATGAAAATCAGCAAATGTATTTTTCAAATATGTGAGATGCATTGCTAAAATGTCGAATCTCCCTTGTTAATCCATTTTTAGTGTAACAATTAAAGTGAAAATTTGAAATCATTCATATTGGTCAATGTTCATAATTTAATTGAAAGTTTCTCTCGATAGCGATGAAATATATTCCTCTCATGTGACNTAATAATAAAATTCACTAACAATTCAATTGGTGATCAATCAATTGAAAAGAACGATAAAAACGATAATAAACATCCACAAATCAAATCAAATTAAAGTCAAAATAATTAATTAAAAACTAAAAATATCATAACAATGGTTCATCTCATCCTAACAATGTATAAAATTAGTCTAACATATCGAAAATACAAGAAATCACATTAAAGTGAAAAGATATAACTCGAATTTTTTATAAATTGAGAAGATGAAGATGAATCTTAAAATTTTGAACTCTTCAATGATTTCTTGATAAATCTCCACTTGTGCCTTCTTCTCCTTGCCCAAGAATTAAGTTTGAATCTTCACTTGATTGAATTCTTGCAAGTCTCTTTCAATTCTCACAAAAACTATGAATTTTCCTCATTTGATGATACTAATTGATGACTATTAGAGTATGAGATGTCTATGAGAGGTCTCTCTATATGTGTTTTGCTGTTAGGTATTTGCAGGAGTAGAAAATTGGTTGAAAATTACATCCAAGTTGGTTTTCAAAAGAATTCCAATCGAATAAGGAAAGTTGCATTCGCGTGCGAATTTTTTGTCTCTGCACAGCAGTCAGTAATTTAATCATAACTTTCTGTTCCAATATCTGATTGAGACGATTACCATTGCTTTAGAAAGTTAACTCAAAGTGGTACAATTTTACTAGAAATAGAACTTTTCCAATTCGGATGTTTACTGTGCCAAATATTGATCTCACTTTTTGACTAAAATTCTAGAATATAACTTGTAGGGTTGAAAATTGATTTTGATAATATTTTGATCATATTCCATTCATTTTTGAGTTCTAATTCCATCCAATTATCTCCTAAAAATCTTCAAAATATCATATTGTGTCCAAATTAACTATTGAATAATTACAATTTGGTCATCAAACTTTGAATTTTACCATTTTCACCAATTTTTGTTTATTTCTTTCGATTCCTCGTTTAACTATTGAGTTTTACCTATATAATATAAAACACAATAATTTAGGATATATTTTGTCATAAGAACTATCAAATATTACTATTTTAAATCTCGAATAAGTATATAAAATACACTTNAAAGATGCAAATATGATAAATGTATTAACAAGTGCTAAAACACCAATTGAAACCATAGCATAGAGATATATCTCTATTCTCTATCGAACTTTACAATATTTATTATATTGTGTTTAAACCCTATGTCTCTCTCGATAACAATAAAATTCACTAACAATTCAATTGGTGATCAAGCAATTGAAAAGAACGATAAAAACGATAATAAGCATTCACAAATAAAATAAAATCAAATTAATTAATTAAAACAAAAAATATCATAACAATGGTTCATCTCACCCTAACAATGTATAAAACTAGCCAACATATTGAAATTACAAAAAATCATATTTAAGTGAAAAAATATAACCCGAATTTTTGATTAAATGAGAAGATAAAGCTTAAAATTTTTAATCTTTTCAAAGGTTTCTTGATGAATCTACACTTATGTCTTTTTTTCTTTGCCCAAAAATCAAGTTTGAATCTTCAGTTAATTGAATTCTTGTAAATCTCCTTCAATGATAATAATTGATGAGTATTGAAATATAATATGTATATGAGAGGTCTCCAATGTGTGTTATGTTATTAGGTATTTCTAGGAGTTGAAAATTGGTTGAAAATCATATCCAAATTACTTCCAATCGAATAAGGAAAGTTGCATTCGCGCGCAGATTTTTTGTCTCTGCACACCAGTCAGTATTTTGATCATAACTTTCGCTTTCGATATCCGATTAAGGAGATTCAAATTATGTTAGAAAGATAACTCAAAGGGCTACAACTTGAATATAAATAGAATTTGTACAGTTCAAACGTTTACTATGCCAAAAATGGATTTCAATATTCGACTAAAAATCTGAAATATAACTTGTGCGATTGAAAATTAATTTTGATCATATTTCATTCCTTTTTGAGTTCTAATTCCGTCCAATTATCTCCTAAAAATCTTCAAAATATCATATTGTGTCCAAATTAACTATTGAATAATTACAATTTGGTCATCAAACTTTGAATTTTACCATTTTCACCAATTTTTGTTTATTTCTTTCGATTCCTCGTTTAACTATTGAGTTTTACCTATATAATATAAAACACAATAATTTAGGATATATTTTGTCATAAGAACTATCAAATATTACTATTTTAAATCTCGAATAAGTATATAAAATACACTTATCAGCATACATACACATAAATAATTTACTTTTATTTACCAATGATTCAAAAGTGGATTTTGAAATGTACAACTATTTTGAAACAAATGTTTACCCAACATTTGCCTGATTCTTTCTGTGCATCTGATTATTTCTTTAGTACATCTACGACTGATTCTATTGTAACTACAGTAATATCAAAACAAGCCTATTTTTATGTTATCGAATTAAAAGAGCACATACGATTTGTGTTAAATCTGTTTATGAACTTTAATTTATGAATGGATGAACTTTAATTTAATTTAATTTCCATTTATAATTTAAAAATATTGGTTATGGAACTATTAAAAGTGCGCCTAACATCTAAGTGTTGCATCCCAAATATGTTCAGCCCAATTGACTTTGATGGGTGTGACTCGGGTAGCCCACTTACTGCACATTCTCGCACTTTACTAAAACACAACTTTGGTTGTTGAAACAAGATGGCTGAGATTGTGACACGTGGTGTTGGTACAATCGTTGGATGCATGATGATTCTTTAATATACCAGACTCTTCCATTTGCGTGGCGAATCGTTCATTCTTCTAGGGTTTTCTCTCTTGAGATATTTCTGGATTTTTCTCTCTTATGAAAACTCTTAGTTTTCATTCTGTAATCTTGAGGTTAGATAATCTTGGTGAAGCCTAGTGTAGATTACAATTCTGGTTTGTGATTCCTCTTATTCTTGGTGAGCAGAAGTCTGGTTACTTTGTGTAATCTATAAAAGGGAGAAAATGAGAGTTCAAGGCTGAGGGTTTGAGTCGAGTGATTCTTGGGTCTCTAATTTTGTATTTGATAAACTTTGTTCGATTCTAGTGGTTAGAGCGATTATGATCATTTCGGTGTATGCTCAACGGGTGAGTAACCAAAATACTTGGTGAACATCCAGGCCTATGGGCGAAAAATCTCTTGTGTTCATTTTGTTGATTTGGTTATTTTTGGGGACTGTTTAATACTAACAGAAACCATAATCAAACAGAATATTCTGGTTCGGTTCCCTTATTACATACGAAATTGATGGTTTCATTACATAAAAAGAAAAGAAAAAAACATTAGTTCTTAGTTCGATTCGATATTCTTTTGGAATATGAACCAAATCAAGCGTTCACGAAATTATATTGCCTTGTTTTATTTAATATTATGTATCAAATATGACTGACATGCTTTAACTAAATTATAGAATTGAATTTCATGATCCCATAATGCATGATAAGTCTAATTCTTTGACCAGATAGAAAAAATAATAAGAAGAAATGGTTTGTTTGTTTGTGGCTGGTCAATACTGCCGGCCGGGTTTTATTTTCCCGTTCAAACAAAGGGATAACAAATTAACGTACTATTCCATAATATACTTAGAAAAGTATTACATTCATATATATACAAACGTTAGGTGAACTTACATTTTCTCTATAAAATCCAACTGTGAGAAGTAAAGTAGGAGAGAAGGGGTGTCATAATTCTTAAATAGAGTTTCGAATAATACGAACTTTTTTTTATAATTTTTTGTCATATAAATATACAGATATAATAATATATATGCACCGGTCCTTTGCGATTACTAACATTGACTTCCACGAATTTAAAATCATTAATGTGAGGGGAAAAAATCATTAAATAATATTCAGATGACTAATGAAACGCATATGTAATTCTTGTTTCAAATTAAATGTCTTTCATGTACAACCGACAACATTTTGAAATCTTTTTTGCTATTAGAAAATTATGTAACAAGAAAATTGTTAAGATTTTGAGTTTCATCTTAAAATATCAATCTTTTTAAGAGAAATAATTGAAACTCTTATAAATTGATTTATGTTTTATCTTTATTCGATGTAAAATTTTATCCCTTAATATGCATCCGCAAGGTGGTGGCTCGTTTGAGCATGTCAATCTTGAAATTCGTGTGCTCAATTTATTTTTTTTTTGAGTTTTAATCGGATCGAATTGCTTATTAAAACTTAACGAGCTATGATACCATGTTAAGATTTGAAATTCCATTTTAAAATGTCAACTTTATTAAGAAGAGTAGTTCAAACTCTTATAAGTTGATTTATATTTTCATCTTTATTTGATTTGAAATTTTATCTCTTCACAAAAATAAAAATTTAGGATTATATACATATTGAGTCAAGATCATGTAAATCCAAGAAAATTTGAGCCGTTTCATATTGGATTTATAAATGAAATTGCTAGCCTACACATAAGTCAATCAGACAGAGAACATGTTACTATGAAAAGGAAAGTCAGACAATAAAACAAATTCGGAACTACTTTCATTTTTAAAACGAAACTTGTATCTACGCACTTCAAATTAATTTACTCCAAGTTCAATCTGTCCCGTAAATAACATCTTTGCACCGACTAGCCTCATAATTGAAATTAAGTTCCACCAGATCATGGTGAAACGTGGTTTCGAGTAACAGAATAAGCTCTTATTTGATAGAGATTAAAATCAAAATTTTAGTAAATTTTGATAAAAGTTGATGAAATATATGATTGAAAAGTTGTGGGTCCCATAAAATATGTGATATAAATTAATTATTGATTTGATTTAGATTAAAATTTGAATTTTAATCCATACCAAACATGAAAGGTTGGTGATACATTAATTTAGCAGGAGAAAAAAATAAAAAAAAGAAATAAACAAAGATATGGTTTAGACCTTCAATAAAAATGTAATAATTATTTATAAATATATTTTCTCACATATGTTGGCTAAGCTATACAATTTAATTTTAAGTACTTTTGCTTCTTCTTCTTTTCCTAAGCCAAACATGCTCTTTCCAAGCAACTAAACAAGAAACTTGATCAGTTCTTAATTATCCTCATACCTTATTAATCTATTATTTACATTTCTTTATGAAGAATAAACAAATAGAGATTCAAAACATGCATGGATTCAAACGAACCCTTATCTTAAATTTGCTAATTGTTGATTTTGTTGATTTTTCTGCTCGGTCCGGAGGATGGATTTTTTCCTTTGGGAAGCATAGCCATAAGCAATGGTCCATATGCAGCTTCTCCAATCTTCCTTGTTGCATGAAATTCTGAACTCGCTTTCTCTATCTCTTTTGTATCGTTGTTCGCGGTCGGGACGTCCCGTCCGACGTTCTTGTCTGAATTCATGATGTTTTCTTCTCCAGGGAAGGCTCCCTTGAGGGTTCTGCAAGTGGCTGGTGAAAGTTGGCAAATGAAGAGGCAGATAAACAGAATTGCAGCACAGAACTGAGAAATCTTTAGGTTTTGTTTGGCCATTAGAGTAATCTGTAAAAGAAAGAAATTCAAGAAAGTTGATCTGAAAATGCTGAATTTTCTTTTAAGGTAGAAAAGGTTGAGGATTTATATAGAGAAGAAATGGGGTGCCAACTGCCACGAAATGGTGGGGTTGGGTGTGGGGGGTTGAATTTCAAAATGTCAGAGGATCAAAAGTCGTGTATGTGTGCGAAACGAGTGAGGAAAAAAAGTATGTTTTTGTCACCAAGATAGACAAAATCGCATGGAAAGTGAACGCGATTTAGCATCCACTACGTCAGCTAGATGTGTATAGAAGCGTTCAAATTTATTGTTTTTGGCTAATTTAAGTGATCGACTCCTTTTGTTCACACACTACTCAATCTAGTTAGACGTAAATCTTTTTTTATTCCCTTTTTTTTTTATTTCAATAAGTAATCGTCTTGATGGTTCAATAGAATTTTCGAGGTTTGTAATCAATAAAAACTGAATGCACAACTATAACTAATTTACTCTATATTTTAAAATTTGAGGACCAATTATTGTTTGAGCAATAAGTTAGGGACCATTGGTACGATTTTCTCTTTAAAGGTCAACTACTATTCCCTATGATTTCATGTTATGTTATGGTTGTGTCTCCACACGTCTGTGAACTTTTCATACAACATTATAAATCTTAACGACTAAAAATATACAAAAATTCATTTCTCTGTTAGTTTTTCAATTACATAGGACATAGATTTTCAACATCTTAGAATAAGCTAAATATTGATTTAGACAATTAGACTCTATTTAAAAGGCGGGCCTGACTAAATTAAAATTTGATTATTGACATTTTTCAGAACGTGAGACTCGGATATATTTTAAAGATGAATTATCACTAGGTATAAGTAACCATCAAATTAATCACACTCAACCTACTGTATACCAACTTTTAATTCAAGATGAAGTTGGCCTTCGGCTCTTTTAATTCATTCGAAGTAATTTATCGTGTTTACAGAAAATTAATTCGAAGTGATTTGTTGTGTTGGTAAGAGGGTTTCTCTATAAAGCTTATAATCATTGGGAATTTTAATTTGTTGCTATTTCTTACTTACTCGTAACAATATTTATATTTGACTCTTCAAACTAATAATTTGAATAGAGCCTATACGATAAACCGACCGTTGAATTTTACCTTTAACTTTTTTAAGCTAAGATTGTTGGAATAGAATCATTAGTTGGTTTATTCCTCTACTGTCTAATGGAAAAATGCATAAATACAATACTTGAAGTAAACACAACATATATATCATTAATATATAACAGATTTTCTCATATCTCGTGATTCACAATCTCTCTTATCTCACACATTTTCTCCCTCTCACAATAAATATCTCGTGATTCACAATCTCTCTTATCTCACACATTTTCTCTCTCTAATATATATTATTTAATAATTCTCTCTCACACCTCACACTTTCTCTCTCACACCTCACACTTTCTCTTTCACTCTTATACCTCACACTTCTCTTTTTCTACCATCATGATTTAAAAAAAAAAAAAAATTATTAGGTGGTTGTGACATTTTAAAATTGTGACTTATAATTTAATTAAATAGGCCACAGAGTCACAAACGATCACGAAAATATAATGTAGGACACAATTATAAATTTACTCGCAAATTACACATTTTTATAGGTCATAAATTATTAATCGATCACAAATTAAAATTAATTGATTACAATTTATTTATTATTTACAAATACATAAATTATAGGTCACAACATGTTTTGTCACATTATTTGTTGGTTACAAATTTATGATTTTATTGATCACAATTACCTAATAAGCGGACACAATTATCCAATAATTGGTTACACTCGTTCTTCATTCCATCCACCCCCACCCTATCACTAATTCCACCATCATTAACACCACCAAAAAACACTAGAACCTTGTTGCCATGTGCCACCACCCCACCATCACATACACAGATCAACTCTAACGGACATGATGACGTGTAATACATCACTACGGCCACTACATGCAGCACAATTGCACCCATCGCCACCTCCTCCAATCCACTAACTCTCCACCATAACCACCATCACATCCACGTCAAATCCAAATTAACACTATACCGCACCATACCACATTCACAAATTCGCACAACCACCATGTATATTCGCATCACTATTACCACCACCATCACCCTACAACCCGACATCAGCACCACTATCTCACCCATATCGAAAAACTACATCACCAATGCGAAGATCCGCACCAACACGAACTCACCAGCTCTAGAACCACCACACAACCACTCCCAAATAGCTTTGAAAAGAGAGAGAGAGAGAGAGAGAGAGAGAGAGAGAGTGTGTGTGTGTGTGTGCGCTATTTTGTGTGTATGTAGAAATAGAGAGTTTTGTAGAGAGAGAGAGAGTACGTGGCTTTCTTTTTTCAAAATGTAGAGAGAGTGGGAGTGTGTGTGTGTGCGCGCGCGTTTTTTTATTATTATTATTTTTTTAGGGAGGAGATATTTACGGGTTATTGAAATCCATGGACCTGGTTTGAGTGGGAGCATATATGTTTTTAAATTATAAAAATTATTATAACCTGATTTTTAAAAAAATAATAACTATGGCCTGATTTTTAAAGTTGAAAAATGAAATGTAGGGTTCAAGTTAATTTTCCCTTGTCTAAAGTTAGCAAATTGATCTAATTTATAAAGTATGTTTCTTGTATTAAAAATTGAAACAATTTTTTTAAGAATCATGTGACAATTTATGTGACAATTTAGGGTGTGTTTGAGCCATATTATTTTGGAAAAATGTATTTTGGAATAGCAGATTGATGGAAAATATGTGGTTGAAAAAGAAGAAAAAATTATTGATGTGATGTAAAATATTATTTTATTGAAAAATGTGTAGTTGAAAATAAGTAGAAGAATGAGAATAAAAATGAAAA
>CAIGRB010038187.1:5894-20905 GCA_903798255.1 Fraxinus quadrangulata
ATCCGGTTGGATAGAGTTTTTGACTGTTTTTCACCTATAAATACCAACTCACTTTGCATGCAATTTTAACATTTCCTGGAGCAATAAGTGAGCATTTATTGAGACAAATTATTGATCTTCATTATTTATTCATCCTCATAAATTGATTTATATTTGAATTTTTTTATCATTCTAAACATAGAAAATTAATTTCTATCAAAGTTTTTCAAATCAAACACTTGAGTCATATTCATTGCCATATATTAAAGTGTTTGTCTTCTTCTCTTATTGTTCTCAACTTTAAATATATTATTCATTAAGAAGAGAAGATTTCACTTGCAAACTCATTTTGAATTGTGGTTTGTATTAAAGTCTCTTAAAGATCAACATTGTATAAGGATTGATGCTCCTTATTGTAAGTCACCGTGTGGGTCATATTGAGGTTCCGTAAAGCTCAATAGTGTGGGTAGTGTTGAGGTCCCGAAAAGCTCAACGTTGTAAAAGGATCGGTGCTCCTTGGTTGTAAGTCACCGAAAGTGTTGTAAGCGGTTGGATTGCACCATAAGTCAATCAATATAGTGAAAAATGCCTTCCTCGTGCCGGAGAGCTTGGTAACGGGGGACGTAGATCATTGCATTGTATCGAATTTCCATTTATATTGTTTGCACTCTCTATCCCTTCTCCTTAACGTGCTTTTGCTTTGTGCAAATTTGCACCGCTCTACTTACTTGCTTAATTGTGTTTAGTTGTTTTCTAATCATATTTACACTTATTATTTGATTGATCTATTTGCTTGAACTTGCTTACGATTATTAATTTATCAACGTGTTTTAATTTACGTGTTTTTAGTTCATTAGTCGAAAAAGTTTTAAAAACCAATTCACCCCCCTCTTGGTTAGTTATTTTTGGGCTAAAGATTATTTATTTATCAACGTGTTTTTAACTTACGTGAATTTAGTCAATTATTCAAAAAAGTTTCAAAAATCAATTCACCTCCCTCTTGGTTAGCTATTATTAGGATTTCATCAAACTCTTGTTTAGTAGTGATTAAAATCAAATTTTTAGTAAATTTTGATAGAAGTTGATGAAATGTGTGGTTGAAAAATTATAAAAATCATAAAATATATGGTTAAAATTAATTATTGATTTTGACTTAAATTAAAATTTTAATTTTAATTCGTACCATGGACTAAATATGTAAAATCTGTGGTGTGCCAAAATCTTCCCACTTCTAGGATCCAATGTCACTGGAATGGGAAACAAGCACGAGGCTAAAACAATAAAATCAGATGCACCAAACCAGAAAAGGCCAAAAGCTGCCCACTTTTCTCGCCCCTCCAATGTCACTGGGCCTGGGCTTCTATTTCAGATTCTGCATGTTTTCATTTCACTTGCAGCACTCGAAATAAGAGCATTGTTACTCGGTTTCCCCCAAATAATACATCTCTCCAACCGTTAGATCTCGTTCTCCTCCCAATTGATCGTAGGAAATCATGTCAGACGCCTTGATCAGTGGCCTCGCCGGTGCTGGTGGTGGAATCATCGCTCAGCTCATCACCTATCCTCTCCAAACTGTAAAGGATTCTCTCTGTTACAATTTTTTTTTCTTTTGGTTTATGAGTTGTGCTTTATGTGATATTTGATCGTGGTAGGTGAACACGCGGCAACAAACGGATCGAGATCCGAAGAAGGAGAAGAGAAGTCTTGGGACTATAGAACAAATGTTTCAGGTTGTTCCATTTTTTAAAATGATATTTTAGATTACGTGTTTGAAATTTCCCCCCTTTTCTTATATTTATGGAATTAGTAAAGAAATCTGATTGTAGGTTGTGAAGCAAGAAGGATGGGGTCGGCTGTACGGAGGTTTAACTCCGTCCCTGGTGGGCACTGCTGCGTCTCAGGCGAGTTCATTTTACCTCCTTCTATTTAATTGCTGCTATTGTGGGCCACGTTCATGAGTTATTATGCAACTCTCTTATTATTGCTCAAATTTGGTCGTGCATTTTTCTCATAATGTTGGCGTCAATTCTGGATTAAGTAAAAATTGGAGAACAGAAATAAAAATATCTTGTGATCAAAGATTGTATACTGCAGGACTGGAGTTAGGTGTTAAGGTACTTGATGCCAAAAAAAAAAAAAAAAGAAAAGAAAAACACAAAATTGCATGTAAAGTAAAAATATTTTGGTTATGAATGTGATAGTTTTTGTTTGTTTGTTTCTTTCTCTCTTTTTTTTTTTTTTGTCTGGTTTCTTAAACTTGGTAAACGGATTGGAAGTCTAGTTGTCCAGGTAGTAGGAGAGTGGCGTTCTGCCTCGGAGGGACAATAAATTGATGGGCATAGTTGGCGGACTGCGATTATGTGGTCCCCTGGCATTGGCAAGTGTGCCACTGCTACAAACATTATTTGTGAAATTATCTTCACCTGATTTATTCTGATAGTTGCTTGTCAATAGTCCACCCACGTGGTATTTCAAGAAAAAATAGTAATCAATATTGAAACAAGATAAATTATGCAATCTTAATGAATTTTATGCCCTAAACCCCTAACCCAATATACTATAGTGCTGTTGACTGAACATTGTGGAGACAACCTTGATACTGTGCATGTCTTTGCATGAAATCATGTTATTGGAGTGAAATTACAGGTGTTTCAATAGGGATTTGGAGAAATACGTGTTCAGATTTGAATCCGAAATCTCTGTTTTCAGTCTAATAGCACTAATATTAAGCAAATAAATACACGATGAAGCTTGTTTATGTTTGCTTAGAATCTAAATTAGTATGAAAAGTTTCAAATTTGATGTGAGGTAGGTAGTGATGAAATCAAGTTGACCCACTTCCGTAAAAAGTTCTATTGGAATCATGTTTTTGGTAACAAAAGTAAATCTGCTTTTTATTCGAATTGTGCCAATTCGAACCCTGATATTGGTTTTTGGTATTCTGAACTGTCTGCTTATTAGAAGAAAGTATTTGTAGTCTGTCTATTTATGTGGCAGCTGTTGTGTAAATTCATAGTTCTTGAATCTAGTGTGTAGTTCTACTATCATTGTTGTAATACTCAAGATGAATGATGAACAAATAAATGATTTTTATTCGTAGTTCTCTCCCTGATATCCTCACCCCAGAAGATCAGTATTTCCCAGATAACTAAAATATGACCATGAGTAATCTACATTTGTGCATTCTTGTGCAATTATAACTTCATGGTTGAGGGATTGATTTCTTTTTTATTTTTTTTCATATTTCTCCCCCCTTGTATCATTTCCCTAGAAAAGCAGAATTTTCCTGTAGCTAAAATATGATCATTATTAATCTACATTTATGGTTTCTTATGCAAATATAATTTTTATGGTACAGGGTGTTTACTATTATTTCTATCAAATATTCAGGAACAAGGCCGAAGCTGCTGCCCTTGAACGTAAGAAGAGAGGCTTTGGTGATGGATCAGTTGGAATGGTCTCATCACTTGTGGTGGCCGCTCTATCTGGGTAACATACTTGTTGCTGGATTACTTTCAATTCACTGTTGTTCTATTTGTACTATGAAATTTGTTAATGTCCTGTTCCTATATACTTGATATTTACTTAATTTCTTGCCATTATTGTCCACAAACCATTTACATATGGAGTCTCAATTCTATATATACCCTAGTTATTCTGTGAAGATATAGTCCAGATGCAAGTTCTTTATAAGCCTGTCAATTGCGCTCAAAGGGCCAGACATGGAGGCTCAAGCTTTTCCAATTCGTGTGGCAAAATTTATAAATCATTATAAATGTTCAAACTTTATTTTCAACCACTCATTACAATGAACCAATAAGTACTATCCACATATCCACTACTCATTTTATCTATTTATGAATTAAACCGTTTATAAATTCTTTCAAAACACACATTCACAGGCTCACTCTAGGCTCAATATAAAGTTTTCTATCATTTCATTACGATTCACGAGGTCTTGATCAAGTTCGTGAAAACTTGGACGAGCATATGCTACTTCTCATGCTCGATGTGAAGACGAAAGAGAAAAAGAATTGTCCTTTTTTCTTTCAAAGAACTATGAAACGGAGCATTTCCATGTTTCCGATTTTCAAATTTCAACTCAAAAGAAAGAATAAGTTTAGTCAATGAAGTTATACAAATAATCTGGGTAAAATTTAGATCCATTCTATTTATCAGCGTTGGCTCTAAAACTAATAAGATTTATCATGTAAGGCCTAGTTGAGCTCTCCTTGTTGAATGACGAATTTCACAAGCTACACTTTACTTCAGAATACAATTTGAGGCTTTAGTTTCTTATTTTAAAAAAAATTATATATATGGTATTACCAGCCTAAAGAAAGAGAAGAAATCTTCCTTATTTTTTTTGTCTTCCATGAAAATGACTGATAGTTATGAGCAAGCATCTTGGATCAGAGAAAGTCAACACTTTGTGTTTAAGGGTAGTCGATTTTTGAATGTAGGGCTAGTGACATTGATCAGTCAACTCCTTCCGCCTTAAAGAGTACAAATTTGGCCTTTAGATGCTGTCATGGCGTTTTGGTAACAAAGGTAACTCGGGTCTAGGTTTATGGATGGATTTAGTCTGCGAAAGCTCCTCCAACAGAATCAATATTAACAAGATGTCATGACTGCTTAGGCTTGGTTAATATTGTCGGAAAGAAAGTAGGTTTCAGGGGTTTATTGAGTAGTACACCTCTGCTGCTGGTAAGGTGGAACTGTTGTCATCCGTCTCCTGCTTTCCATCCGATAAGATCTCTAAGATTGACCGGCCTTGTTTTGTCCCTGGAAGGCACCCTCTGGAGAATTTCATCATTCTTCAAATAGTGATCCATTCTATGAAATATATCATTGAAGTTTAAATGCTCCCAAGCTAGTTCAGGTTCACCTAAAGCTCAAACCCGACTCGTGTTTTTTGGATTTCATACTGCAAGTATTCTCAAATTTGCTTTTACTCAAACCTCTGCTTTAAGAAGAGCTACCAGTGCAAGCAGGTTTCAGGTTGAAAGTGCTCAACTGACGGTCTCCTGATTGATTCTTAGTAAAATTGGTAAATGTGAAAATGCTAGTTTCAGTAGAAACAATCGTTAATTGTAGAACATAGTTACTAAAACCCAAAGCATTCCTAGCTCCCAAGACATTCTGGGCACAGGGTAAAGCTCAATATTTCAGAAACTTTTCAATAAATTTAGAATGATATCAGTTAATTCCACCATTAACATGAACAAGTCAGTGCTGAGGCGATATTATAAGAATTTTATTTTATTTTTCTGCAACTGGTTTTATTTCAAAGCCAATAATCAACAGCACTTGGCAAAGTAAACAGAAGCAACTGTGAAGATGAAAAAAAGACATAAAGACAAAAAATTAAAAATTTGGATATTTTTTGCTTTATTGAGTGTCGGTGCTTTGACACTAAAATTATACAGGGTGCACCTAGCTTTGGTCTTTGTCTCTTTGATGCTTGCCATTAACAACTATTATAGAGGCTGAAATTTATTCTACATATGAAGTTTCATGTTTAATTGTTCGGATATGTTTTCTTTTGTTTTATGTTACACCAGTTAGATAAACCCACAGCCACAAATTTTTTCATGTGTTATTTCACTCAACATGTAATATATGTACATGGACCAGTAAACTATCGATCTTTTCTTTCCTGTAGGTGTGTGAATGTGCTGCTGACTAATCCTATTTGGGTAGTTGTAACTCGCATGCAGGTAACTTACTCTGCCCCTCTTTATGTTGGTCTTTGATAAATTAGGTGCATTATCGTTTGAACTGATGGTCGAAATGGTTTCTTACATTCCTCATTTGCAATATGTTCCTGAATCTTCTTACCCCTGAACCAGAACTAATTTATAGTGATTTATTCTTCTTTAAAGATGCAATTCTCGTTATCTTCTTCATTGTGCTGCTACAGCTGGAAGTTTATACCATACTGTTGACCGTGAAATTTTATAAATATCTTTATTTTACGGCTTTGAGCAATCAGGTGACTGTCGGGATTGTTTTATTTTGAGGCTGTGGCTGTATTGAATCAAATCAGATAATTATCATTCAGGAGCTTATCAGTTATCAATAAACTGTTAAAGTATTCATTAGTTTTAGAGTACTTGCATTTGTTTTGTAGATACATTGCATACTTCCCTCCCTAAAAGAGGGTGGTGTGGGGGTGGGGAATCCCCTTGTAAAAGATAAGAACCTTTCTTCAATGGAATATGAATTTATTTATGCTTTATGATAAGATTATTAGAATGAATTATTAATGTTAATTTCATGAAACATACCTAATCTTTGAGTAATTCTTGGAAATTATCTTGTAGACTCATACAAAAAAGAGTTTACCCAGTCGTAGTGAATCATTATCTTCCGAGACTGAATCGTTATCTTCCAAAGAAGTAATTCTTGCTGCAGCAGAACCTCCTCCTTATGGAACTAGCAATGTGGTATGTGTATCATAATTTAGTTTGTATAATATATGGTTTATAGATTCATTTGCAACCTATTTCTCGATTTCTTGAACTTTAATTGAAGATTCAACCCCTGTTTGGTGGCCTTTTTTTTGGGAAAAAAAAAAAAACATTGTTTTGAATAGTGAATTTTTGGATAATGTGTTGTCAAAAAGTGGGGAAAAGTTTTAAGTTTACGTGTAAAATATTTTATTGTGTGAATGTGTGGTTGAAAATAAGTATGTAGAGAAAAGAGTCACGAAAGAATGGGAGACAAACAGGGGCTCAATATGCATTGTATGTTTCACCCAAAGAACTTTGCTTTGGATGCCTCAAACATTTGAACCTGGAAAATTTTAGAGTTTTTATGCTTCGATTTTGATTTCTTAAGTAAACTATTTACCTTATAAGCTCTTTTAGTGATGAGAAGCAGACGAAGTATGTCACTATTGCTCCAGATATGGAAAGAGGCAAGCAGAAGTTGCGGAAACTAAATCAATATTTCTTTTTCCCCACTGGTTGTGCACTGATTTTCAACATGCTCGGCGTTCTTGGAATAAGAATGTTAATTGCTTCTAGAGAATAAGAGATTTTATCTTGGCTTGTTTTTAGTCAACATGATTGTGAATGGAGAAGAATTATGAGACTTTTTTTTATCAATTAACAGATGTTGAGAAATGTTGAATTATTGGGAGAATGGCTCTAAATGATTTGACAAGCCTTGTCAATGAGCGAAGGTATGTGTAGGATACTCAGAGAAACGTATTGGTGAAGTCATTGAAGCA
Organism: Fraxinus quadrangulata; assembly: GCA_903798255.1. Lineage (NCBI taxonomy): Eukaryota > Viridiplantae > Streptophyta > Magnoliopsida > Lamiales > Oleaceae > Fraxinus > Fraxinus quadrangulata. The sequence continues at coordinate 13,111 of CAIGRB010038187.1, forward strand.
CATTTAAAGATCATAGTGCTATTTAACTGTCAGCGATAAGAGCTATGCCAATTATATTGAGGTAATGCTGGAAAAAGGAAGACAAGGACAGATTTACATGGTTTTCAATTCATTTATCTATTGACCTTAGGCCGTGGATTTGCCAGCCACGATCACAATAGGAGCTTGGTTTGTTGCGTTCAATACCAGTTCTTCACATCAGATTTTCTTCCTGTAATTGTAGACTATCTTGAGTGTGCTGAATGTCTAAAGAGATTGGTGACAAATCACAAGTATTTGTGATTGACCTGATATTATTTGACTTGGGACTAGAGAAAAATGTGAACCAATTTTTTTCTGAATGATCTTGTTTCTGTGTAGAGTTAAAAAGCTTAGGGGTTTTATCCAGAAACTCTTTTACATCTCCACTAACAGGAAGTTTAGACAAATGACTTAGAAATTAGAATTGTGCCCCACATCTTATAACTAAATTATTTTGCCATGCAGATTGATGAAATCTATGGTGAAGGTGGAGTCTGGGGATTTTGGAAAGGTGTTTTCCCGACGTTGATCATGGTATGTCAGAAGTGACTCTAGCAACTGCTGCTGGGTAATTACTGATTATCCTCCCTGTTGCCCATAGGTGAGCAATCCTTCAATACAGTTTATGTTGTATGAGACTCTCTTGAAGAAACTAAAGAAACGACGCGCTTTGAGTGGAAAGGATAACAATAATGTCACTGCTTTGGAGGTAATCTCTCGGCAGTTTCTCAGCTTACTGTGTGTTAGAGACTAACGGTATTCTAATTTTTGATCTGCGACCATTTTTGTGCAAATGTAACAAAATTTTGGCTAGATATTTTTGCTTGGAGCTTTGGCAAAACTTGGAGCTACGGTTGTTACATATCCTCTCCTTGTTGTCAAGGTAAAACTCACTTCTCTTATTTATATATTCATTTCTAACTAAAGTTACTCATGGTGTAGCTGTTAAGGTTAGGGTACCAACGTTAAGTACTTATTAGGTGTGCATTTTTCTTTCGTTTCCTTGTCAGCTGTTCACTGTAAATATTACTACGAGTTTTAATTAGCGTCAGCTGTCTACAAAAAAACACTAACAAGATTTTAATGCCTATTTTCTCAATGAGGTGGGCAATCAAACTGCTTGTCCAAGTGCTCATTGCGATTTTCTGCTTAAATTTAATATAATTACCTTTTTTTTTGCAGTCGAGACTTCAAGCTAAACAAGTTACTAATGGTGACAGAAGACGCCAATACAATGGTTATATTTATAGTACTTCGATTTCATCAGTCTAAAAAATCCACTAATATTTATTTTGATATATGAGCACAAAGAAGTATGATGCTAGTTTTCTATTTTTTGCTTGAATCTGATCCATTGATTAGCTAGAAGATATATTATACTTCTACAAAGATTTCAAAAACTTCCAAGAATTTTTGTATGGACAAGTCTTGAGATACCTTCATTCTGCATTTTCGCCCGTGCACTGAATGAAGAAAAATTGTGAGGCTGTTTTTGATGCTGTGCAGGCACCTTGGATGCTATATTGAAGATGATAAGGTATGAAGGATTTTATGGTTTTTACAAGGGGATGGGGACGAAGATTGTGCAAAGTGTTCTCGCAGCTGCTGTTCTTTTCATGGTTAAGGAAGAACTTGTCCGGGGGACTCGGTTGTTGTTAACAAGGGGAGCTATTGATTCCGTGAAGTCAAAGCCTAAATAACATCACTTCTCAGTTCTCGTGGTAATCTTAGCAAGATACAAGGCGAGCAGAAGTTTTCTTTTAATGTGATGTTGGGAAGCAGGTATCTCACCTTGGGAATAAATAGAAATGCTAAAAATTGAAGAATAGAATGTTATGTAGTTGTAGTGTATACTACCTGTTCATCATGCCCCTGGCCCTGTTGTTGAATAGACATTTCCCCTTGTTGTAGTTGATCACAGATCATCTAAAATTTGATACAAATATTCCGAATCTGTTCTTAATTGTTTTAAATGAACCAACCCTGATTTTTTGCCGATGGTGAATGGATTCTCTCAGTTAGGAATTATTGATGATGATGTGTTGAAACGAACAACTATTTTATCACGTTTCATTTTCCATCTTAGTGCACTCTATTGATTAGTCATACGGTTTTTATCGAAGTTGGTTAATCGAGCTTAAGAAGTTGCATGCTAAGCTACTAAGGGCTCTTTTGATTGACTTCTGTTTATTGTAGAAGAGCTTCAGAGCTCGTTTGGTCGATTTTTTGCCTTTTATAAAAGAGTTTTTCTATAAAAATTAGGTTAATCGGTGTTTGTAAACTAATATTTTGAAGAGTCTCTCTCTTCCCAAAGAGTTTTTTGAGGAAGACGTATGCCACATTCTTGTGTCAAAAAGCAGCTTTTGAATGTACCGTTTGAGGTTTATTTTGAGGAAAAAAAATATGTATTTTAGAATAGTGATTTTGGGAAAATGTATTGTTCAAAAAGAAAGAAAAGTTTTTTATTCACTTGAAAATTTATTTTGTTGAAGAATTTGTGGTTAAAAATAAATTTTGAAAAAAATGAAATTTTAGAAAAATGGGATTCCAACAATAATAAGTTGCTTTTGACTTCTCAGTAGTCATTGACTTTTGAAATGGGTCAATTTTCTTTTACTCTTCTAGTTAGGTAAAAAACTTTCAAAAATAAAATATTTAAATATGTTTGAAGGGTAATTAGAGATAAAGTCATATTTCACTATTATTGTGAAAAATATCTATACTTTCAATTTTTTGCCATTTTCATTTTAATTATACATTTGATTGTGTCGAACTCCATTTTCATGAAAGTGTAAAATAATAAATATGCATTCATATTTAAATAAAACAAAATAATATTAATAATGAATTAGTTGAATCATGTCCCAATTTTTAAAAAAAGTTCAAACGAGTTTTAAATAAATTATTAAAAAAATTAGAAAAAAAAATAATTTCTCCTTCTTCACCACCAACTTTTTTGGGTAATTGGATGGGAAAAAAAATTGTGTTGCGTGATAAGATTTTCACCAGCCATCAAGATGGAAAAAATCTGGGCTTGGAGATTTTTGGGCAATAAGAGAGAAGCGTATTGGAAACTTGCCGACCACTGAAGATTATTTGAAGAAATCTACGAATTCAAAAAACTGCGTTGAAGTACAAAGAAGAAGGAATTGGATGGAGGAAAAAAGTTGGTAATGGTGATGGAGGAGGGGAAGATGAAGAAGAATATATATTTTTTTATTTCTAATTTTTTAATAATTTGGTTGAGACTCGTTTGACTATTTTTTTAAAAAAAATTGGGACTATGATTAGTTCTTTATTTTAATTTTTTTCCTTTTGTTTTATTTAAATGGGAGTATATTTGTTATTTTATTGGTTTTTATCGAGAAATTGGATGAAAATGATGTTTTGTGTAATTAAATGTGTAATAAACAGTGAATATGTTAAAAAATGAAAAGTATGAACGTTTTTCACAATAATAATGAAAGATATGAACGTTATGTTTTAATTATCCTATGTTCAAAGATAGTTTTTTAATTTTGAAATCAATTTTTAACTTAAAAACATTTATCAAATGGCCTGTAAGTCTTTAACCATTGAAAACGTAAAGGGTAAAAACCTCACTACTAACCCTTAAAGATATTCTTTCAAATTTGACAAAATTGAAGAATTTTTTTTAACCATGGGGTATTAATTAAATATGTAATTAAATAAATTTTATTAATTAGATTTAGATAACCATAACATACAATTTATTGTTACAATTACATATTAATCACAATCACAAAACGTCACAATTACAAATCACAAATTTTGTATATCACAAATCCTTTATCGATCACAAATTAATTGATTGTGAATTGTATCTCGGTTGCAAATCATATATTTTATAGATTACAACTTATTTATCGATCACATATTATCAAATTAATTGGTTATAAATTGTTTATTGATCACAATTTATTAAATTAATTAATTACAATCTATTTTTCGATAACAAATTATTAAATTAATTGATCACAAATTACCCTTCATCTTCGTCACTATAGAATATGGATGATAAAAAAATTAGACAAAACCAATACCCGCGGGCCCCGCCCCGAACAAGACGGGGATAACCCGCTTAATCGGGTATCGGGGCAGGGAATTTCAACCCGGGGTGGGGACGGGTAATGGGCGCCCCGCTCCTATTTAATTTAGTTTTAATTTTTACAAATTAATCTTAGATAGAATATACTTTTGCTGACATAATTTTTCTTTTAGGATATAAATTTGTCCTCTAATCTATTTTTAATTAAATACCTATATTAAAAGCTGAAGTTAAAAAAAAAAGGGATAATAGACGGGGCAGCGTCCTCGCCCCACCCCGTCCCGACCTTCTCTTAAACGGGTAACAGGGCAAGGAATTGCTTAGCGGGGCTGAGGGCTGAGGCGGGGGGCCGTCCCTGCCCCATCCTGTTGCCATCCTTAGTGTAGAACCACCGCACACCTCCACCACAAATCGTACCAACCATCATCATCACCATCGCTATCACCACCTACACCCCACCCCAATCCACCGCACCACAATGCACTATCACCATACACACCACCGCATCTACAACAACCCACTATCCCAAATTCAGAAGATGAGAGAAATAACAAAGTAGTTAGGACAACAACATGAAAAGAACAAACCACCTCTCATACGTTGCCGCTGTCGTATTGGCACAATGGCACCCATCGTCCCTATGCATGCACAACAACGACGAAGTAAAGCAGCAGCCAAACAAGTAAAATGATAGTAGCGACAAGAGTCATTGCGCTGTGCATAAATATAGTCCATTGATGCTCATTTTTTTAGTATTAACTCTTTAAAATAAAAAATATTTTATATTTAGGGAGTATTGGAGATGTTCTAAGGTAGTCAAGATTTGATGTCGTATTTTTAATGTTCTTTTAATAAATTTTGACATCGCACTACAATTCTGAAGGATAAAATGCATCCAAACTTACTATTTTTAATGTAATTTTAAAAATTTTGATACCACTCAATATTTTATTAGAGTGACCATGGCTCCTTTTTGGGGTCCGTTGTTTTAAACCCCTTTTTCGTACATGATCATTTTCAATCACATTTATAAAATAAAATATTCTGCACGTAAATTAAGAAAATTTTCTTACTTTTTAATCATAATTTCTCCTTAAAAATACTATTCAAAAGTTTTTTATTTATTTTTTTATTTTCAAAATAATGGGCACCACAACAATTTGACCTCTTTGTAAGTTGAACTTGCAAGAGATCTTTCTTAAAATTTATTGCTTGAATCTGCTTTGATTAAACCAACCCAATCCACCTGGCTCCGCCAACCTAATCTGTAGTCACTCGTGAGTTAAACAAGACTACCCTTTTGTCATTCAAAAACCCTACAGGTGCGAGAGAAAAATGGAGGCGAAGAAGGGTGAAATTGCTTCTAATAAAAACCCTAAAAAGGCAAATCTTTTGGATCACCATTCCATCAAACACATCCTCGATGAATCTGTCACTGAGGTCAGTCAGTACCTACAAAACCGCACACAAAAACAATTTTTACATACATATGCATGTATGTGTTTTTTGCTTTCAATTTATGATTAATTGATTTTTGGATTTTTTATGTTTTGATTAATTGATGGTTGGTGGGTTTTTGTGTTGACAGATCGTGAAGAGCAAGGGGTATCCTGAAGATGTTAGGATGAGTAACATTCGGTTGTTGATTGGGACGATCATCATTATTATTGCACTTTTTGCGCAATTCTACAAGAAGAAGTTTCCCGAGAACCGGAATTTCCTGATTGGATGCATTATCTTATATCCTTCTTCGTGACCTGATTTCGAAAATTGACTTTAGATTTGAAAAAGGGAATTTATTGCCGAATCTGCTTTGAAACAATTTTGTCTAGACTATGTTGTTTGTTTAATCTTTAACAGTAGCACGTATATTGTATTCAATGGGATATTGCAGCTGATTATATACACCAAGGAAAAGAACGCAATTCTATTCACCTATCCTCCAACTGTAAGTCATTATTCCTCTTTCCTATGAATTGCTTGGATGAGGCATACAAATATTCTGTATTGTTCTTTACTTGTATACCATTGATTTAAAGTGACATAGGAATATTTTGATGATCATACATCTATGTACAAGACATTTTTAATTGATCGTGTTAGTTGAGTACTTGATTGTTTGTATATTGGTATGTCATGGAGTTAAATATTGATGTTCTATTTGTCTGACTATTGCATCTGTTCTTTGTTGGATATATTCGTATCTAACTCAAGTGTTGTTTGGATACACAATTTCTCAGAAGTATTTTTGTTGTATTATTGTTTTGTTTTTGTCTTGTTTACATGGAATTAGAAGTTTGAAATTGGAATTAGAATTACATATTCGCATTGGAGTTTAGATTTATTTTTCCTTGATTGGACGCCATACTTGAAAATTTATGCAAATAAACACCATCTATTAGTTCGTCTCCCAAATTTAGTTTTTTCTCTGAACGAAATGATTGAAGTTGATATGGTATCCCAATTTCAAATTCTTGAAAAGAATCTTGAGATAGTCATATATGATTCCTTATATTGCATTGGCTGTGTTGTATAATTTATGTTAAAATTAACTTTTCAATTTTGTTTAGATCTGATATAAAAAATAAGTTATTTGCGCAAGTCCTATTGCAGAGCCCTGAAAGCACTGCATTAGAACTATCGTTAATGTATTTCTTTGGGACATGCTGCACTAGTGATTTAATGGAACGGGTGGTCTAGACAATTGCTATTTCGCCCCTTTTACCCTTGTTAATGATTCCCTTTTTATATTCTTGAAATGTAACTGAACATTTATAACCAAATTAGTATCAATCTTATTTTTCCTTTTCTTTCAAAAAAATAAAAATTCTGCAGGACCAGGGGGGTGGGGAGGGTATGTTTCTAAATGTCTGTTCTACTTCACATTCTAATGCCCTAAGATGAAGTTTAAAGAATTGAAACAGACAGACTGAAAGCTTCGCATCTCAGCAGAATTCTGTTTTAATTTCAGAAGAATGCATTCAAAAAGCTTTCGCAATTTTGTTACAATCTTAGTTAAGAACTGATCTACGGCAGTTACAATCAAAATGCTCCTATTTTAACAACTGTCTTAAAGGAAAGCAAACAAATTATAAGTAAAAAAATAAAAATGATACATTTGAAATGACCCAAATGCCCACGCATTTCTCTTTAAATGGCAACTCCCCAACAGCAGCACATCTTTGCATCAATTCTTGTGGCCTTCAATCTCTGTTGAAAGCTTTTTGAGAATCAGGGTGGAAAAAATAAAAAAGAAAGATCCGTGGTTGATAGGCCCATTTCCTTAGTCAGAGCTGCCTGGTATATTTTGGAATTTGGATGATGATCTTGTTCATAGTTCTGTGACCAATGGGCTGATTGTTCATTTCTTGTTTGCACCATTTTGAGTGCACTAAAATAGACGTTAAAAGAAAGCATCAATTTTGATTAAAATTGCTGATGCTTCGAGGATTTACTATGGCACAAGTGTTCCCTTGTTTCTCCAAGCTGCTAATTATTAACTCTGAATGATCCTATACTGAGTTTTGTGGTTTGTGTCATTTTGAGCACATTGGAAGAGAGACTAAAAGAAAGCACTTTGATAGTTTTACTACAGCATAGATCTTCCCTTGCTTCTTCAAGTTTTCAACTGTTTTTGAGTCTTTAAATTACTGAAACATGAAGAATAGTAGTTGCTGATGAAGGCTGATATGAAGAATATATATA
>CAIGRB010038219.1:0-15193 GCA_903798255.1 Fraxinus quadrangulata
TGTTCTAAGACTTTGCCTTCATACACTTCCGATCGATCAATGCTATGATTAAAGACATTCGATCATTGAAAGGAAGACTAAGAGACTCTGCTAAACTTGTATATGAAGGAATATTGTTGAGTCGTGAAATAGTTTTCTTCTGCTTCAAACTCTCCCCCGATACGTTCATCGCCTCAACTTTCTCCTCTATGTTGATAACATTAGAGGTAAAACATTCATTGTCAAATAAACCCTTAGAAAAATGATCGCCCAGGGTTGGTAGTCCAGAAGGAGATCGAGAAGCGATTTCTACTTCCGTTGATTTAGTAGATACTCTTGAATTAACTTTAGACCATCTCCTTCGGTTGTTTCTTGGTCTCTTTCTTAGTCTCAATTTTTCATCATAAACACTAGAACTTGGGAATTACAGAGCCTTTCGATGACGTCTTTTCACAAAGGTCCATGCCCCCTGATTTTCTTTTGGTGTTACTTTTTTATTAGGTTGAACTTCCTTACCCAATGCTCCCAATTTTGTTGATGTAAAAGGCATAGAAGGTGATGTTTTACCTGTTTTGTCTGACATTTTGTATCTTTCCTTCTTACTTATGAAGGTGGACTAGCCATTACCGATATCATCTTCAAACTCTAAATCAGACTCCCAAACATCCAAGTCATTTATCATAATTTCGTAAAAAGTTGGATGATTAGGAGCATGTGGTTCAACCATCCATTGATAGACATAATTGATGGTGACTTCTCCATCTACCTCAAACTCCACTGAGATGGCTCTTTCTAGAAGTGAAGGTCCAAACTCCTCAACCGAGGACTTATAGCATCGTATGTAAGAGAAAATACATGCTCCTTCTATGCAATGGGAATTTGATCAAATAATCCAAATGAAACCATTGAGCATGCAGTTGTTGGAACTTCTCCGATTTCAAATTTTATCTTATTTTCTTTGTCCAAGCGGACAATAAGATCTTTAAGGACGAAACACGTCTCGACTGGTGATTGATGATTCTATGAAATTTACAATATTTAGGATGTATGTCTTACTAGCTTCCTTCAGTCTCTTCTGTTCTGGAAGTTCAATTATCTTATGTTCAAGGAGTTGATCCAGAATTTCAGAAACTTCAAAATTTGAGAATGGATATTCCTTCTCTTCAAGTTTTTTTCAAAGTCACATGAACTCTACTTTAGATTTGCCCTTTGTTAGGTTTGAACTCGGGCTTTGGTTATGCTTCGCTTATTTGTTCTATGCAATTAAGAACGAGGTTCCTGCAATGTTCGATGTATTCTAAAATGGGCTATTCCTTTCTCTGTAGAATGGATTTTACAATTCCAACCTCTGCATGGGTTCTGCAATCTATGCATCTTTTTCAACTCTGCTAATTTTTGGCTACATCCATTTGTTGGATTCGGTCATCATAGCCCGATGTCATTTCTGTTACCATTACTAGCTCGAATAATTCTTCAGATGAAGTATAGTCTCTCCATCTTCGCTAAAAAATGGCATGAGAGGATCCAGACACAGCTCTGCCATTAGATATGGAACTAGAATGATAACTTTTTGCCGAACTCTTGATCTTTTCTATCGAACGAGAGTTTGGCTTCTTGCAAGCGATTTTCATTTGCCTTTGTTGGAAAACTTCCTCATTGGTGGGAGTAGTTGAGTTTTCCCAATTTTTGTTTGGGCTCTGGTCGCATGGAAGAGTTCAGCAAATATCTCTCCAAGCTAATTTATAGTTTTCTTTGCCTTTTCGCTTGCCATTATTGATGCAGTGGATGAAATTTAAAGATTCTAAGATCAAAAGATGAGAGGCCAAGAAGGTGCCACCGGGCGTGCCAAGAAATTTGTACGACGAATATCGTGTATTAAAATATAGAAATCGTTACAAATTNCATGGATCTTTTTGGACCATCAAGAACGGTTAGCTTAGGCGGTAAACATTACGACTTCATTATCCTTGATGATTTTTCAAGATTTACATGGGTCATATTTTTAATTGTAAAAGATGAAGTCTTCAAAGCTTTTAAAGATTTTTGCAAGAAAGTTGAAAATGAAAAGGGCTACACTATTACAACTATTAGAAGTGACCATGGTAGAGAGTTTGACAACTTTGCTTTTGACGAATTTTGTAACAAAAATGGATATGAACATAATTTTTCGGCTCCTAAGACTCCTCAACAAAATGATGTAGTAGAAAAGAAGAATCCTATAATATAAGAAATGGCTAGGATCAGGCTAAATGAGAATAATTTACCTAAGTATTTTTGGGCCAAAGCTATCAACACCGCATGTTACATTATAAATAGAGTTTTGGTAAGTCATAAGAAAACTAAAACTCCTTACCAGTTTTGGAAAAATAGAATTTCCAACATTAGCTATTTCAAAGATATTCATTATCTAATAAGACTTATAGAGTCTTCAACAAAATAACTCTAGTTGTTGAAAAATCTATGTATGTCACTTTTGATGAGACTAACATTCTTGATCGTGAGAAAGGTATTGATGATGATATAGGTTTGAAAATTCCTTTCAAACAAATGAATATTCAAGATCAAAATAAGGAAGATCCTAAAAATCAACATGAGGAAAAAGCAAATGTTCAACAAACTGAAATAAAAACTTTTGAAGTACAAAATGACCCTACTCTACCTAAAGAATGGAGGTTTATTCCTTCTTACCCAAAAGAACTTATTATTGGCGATTCATCCAAATGTATTATTACTAAAGCTACTGCTATAAATCATTTCAATATTTTTGCTTATTATTTCACAAATTGAACCAAAGAACTTCAAAGAAATCGAGTTTGATAAATTTTGAATTCTAGCTATACAAGAAGAACTAAATCAATTTGAATGTTTGAGATTTAGTCACTCGACCAAATGATCAAACCGTCATTGGTACAAAATGAGTTTTTAGAAATAAACAAAATTAAAATAGGATAATTGTGCGTAACAAGGCTAGATTGATGGTATGAAAAACTCTAGGAGCTCTAAGTTTTTCTAAATAGACCCGATATTATGTTTAGAGTGTGCTTATGTGCTAGATTTTAATCTAATCCTAAATAATCACACCTAGTGTCGTAAAAATGAATCTTTCGATATCTTAGTGGCACTAGAACATTAGGTTATGGTATCCAAAGGGCACTCACATTGACTTACTTAGCTATCAGATGCCGATTCAGCCGGTTGGACAATTGATCGTAAGAGCACTAGGGGAACGTGTCATTTTCTTGGCTTTGCACTTGTGTCCCGGTTTAGTAAGAAACAAAATTTCATTGCATTGTTTACCGCTGAAGCCGAATACATATCAGCCGCTAGTTATTGTACACAAGTTCTATGGATGAAACAAATCCTTAGTGATCATCACTTGTTATTTGACCATATACATATTATGTGTGATAACACGAGTTCTATAAACTTATCAAAAAATCTCTTCTTACACTCTCGAACGAAAAATATTGAGATTAGATACCACTTTCTACGAGGTCACGCGCAAAAGGGAGATATTTTGTTAGAATTTGTAAACACAAAATATCAATTAGCCGATACTTTTACTAAACTCTAGCTCTTGATAGATTTCGTAAATTCGTCGAGGTTTGGGAATTATAGATGTATTCGAAGTATGTGGCTAATATGTTTATATGTTCAATTATTGATAAAATTGTTGATTTCATGCACAATGCTTGTTAATACCAATAAAAAAAAGGGTCATGCAGACTTCCAAATTGTGAAGGGGACGTCCGAATAAGTGTCGAACAAGATGGTGGACGTCTAGATACTTGCGTCTGAATTGGCAAAAAAATTCCAGCTATTTGTAGCGGATGTCTGGATGGATGTAGCGAACATCCAAAAGGTTGCGGATTTGGAATTCAAAAAAAAAAAAAAGACTCCACGGACCTTTCTTCTTCTTTCTTCACTCTTTTCTCTCTCCACTCCATGCGTTCACCTCAAATCCACCATATTCCCTTCTTCAATCATCAAAATAATCACTCAAATTCAAAAATCCATACTTCTCCTAACCAATTCCTTCAACATCCCTAATTTTCTCCCATTAAATCCCCCAAAACTCACTCCATTTGGAATCTACAAACCTTAAGTCTGAAAAATTGGTATCCATTTTCTTCAAAGGGAAACAGGCAAAAGAATGAAAAGAACTGCGAAGTGGCCTCCTCCTTCCTCCCCTTCCAATGAAGTATCCAAGGTGCCAGAAAATTCATTTGAAAAATCACCCATTCTCATCGATAAGAATGTTGATTTTACCAATTTTACTATTAAAGCCCCTGCATTTCATATTGAAGAATATTTTCAAAAATATGGGTTGGGTTTCAGTAGCCACTTTGGAAGAAAACGTGTATCCTCGACTCATGAAAGATTTTTGTAAAAACATGGTTGTCACTCCTAGGGTGATGGGATTTCATGTTTACTTAAAAACGCATGGATTGACATCACAAATATCTTATTCGAACTATCCTTGAGCTCAAGAAATGTGAAAACCAAATTTTTCTATACAAAGCTCATCCCACTCTTGAAGGATATAGTCCTATCAAAGCTCGCCGTAGAGTTACGGGAAAGAACATTGAAAATATCACCAAGTTAAATGCAAATCAACTCCTTCTACTTTGCAAAGTTTTACAAAATGGCATTACCCGTTATTCTTCCACAAAAGGGTCATCGGGACGAATTCAATAATTTTGATCTCTTTAGTCTTGATTCCTTTTTAGTTGGGCAAAAATTAGACTTTCCAACCATTTTACTTGGTCACATAAGACTTGTTCATTCTACAAGAAACATCAAAACTTTACCTTACGGCATGCTTCTCACAAAAATCTTTAAACACTTTGATATACCTTTGAATGAAGAGATTTTAGTTTCACTTCGTCCCGACGACACCATCAATATCCAAACTCTCAAACGTATGAAAAATGAAAAAGAGCACAGTCAATTGGTGGCTCATACCAAGGGTTTGGATCTAAATTTGGGTCCTTTGACTTTACCTTTGAAAGAGATGAGGATGAGGTTGGAGATGATCATGACGACGATGTACTACATGTTCTAAGTCCTCTTCATGACATTTGGGGTTCTAGTGCTCCTCCTCCTCCCTGCAGTTTCACTTTTATCAAGGATTACTACAATATCCTCAATAGACGTATTGACTCGCTTAGCTCTTCCGTTGATGGCCTCATCGAGTTACTTCATCGAGTGCTAGCTCAACAAGATGCACTCAATGTTCAAGAAGAGGGACTACATGCTCAACAAAAGGCTCTCAATGCACAACATATGGCATTTCAAGTTTCACAAAATGCCTTCTATACCCACTTTGATGCACTTTCCTGCCACCACCTCTCCCGGAATCTTAGATATGATTTTATGCATAAGTATTTTGGAACCTCTTATGTTGGTCTAACTTCTTTTTGTCCTTAACTTTCGTAAACTCATGTTTTGACGTGCCTATGTATGTGATATCCTCTATTTTGAATTTTAATTGATTTAAGCATATGTGTTAACTTGGGGAATTTTTTATTATCTCTTGTGGTTATGTTTTGTTCTTAAATGTTATATCTTTCTTACTTATGCCAAAAGGGGAAAAATTATGAGATGATATGTTTGATAAGAATGTGATAGATGGATATAATCAAAATACTTGCTTTGATAGACATATGCTTTGAATGAATGGCTATTGATTTGTAAAATGTAGGGAGAATATATGGATTACACTCAAATTTTAATATGTATATTCCTTATCAATTGTTCAATCTTACTTTCCAATCATCATGTTTGTCATAATCAAAAAATGGAAAAATTATTGACCTATGATTGACTTCATCCTTAGTGTTTTGATCATAACAAACAAAATTAATTTTGGTTCTAACAATTGAATTTAAGTCTTCAAAGCATTCAATGTAATATTGATCGATCGAAGACAAAAAGATTGCTATCAAGACTTTCGCAATACAAATTTGACTCGCGATGAAGGTAGAGATGAAAATTGAGCATTCAAGTCAAAATCATTCGAGACTAGAGCTTCAAAAATCAAACACCAAAGGAAGATCTTAGACTAGACGTCTTTATTCATTTGTAAAATAAACAATTAAATCTTAAGCAATGAATAATTAAAGATCTACAACAAAATTTTAATGCACGAACATTCATTTTCATAAAAACATTTGCATAAATATTTTTCAAAAGTGAGAATTTCAAATTGATATTTGAACTTACATCACATTTTACAATATCGCTTACCTTAAAAAATAAATTGAAAACATCTTTCAAAAGCCTACATTTTTCAAAACATTCAAGTCGGGAAAATGGATGGAACATTCTGTCAAAGCAAACGTCCGGTTCATTCAACATTCATTTTTTTATCATTCTGATTTTTAACACGCAACGACTACTTTGTTTGTCCGGTTCAGAATGCGGATGTCCAATTGCTTGTCCAATTTTATATTTTTACTCATTAAATTTTATAAATACATTCACATTTTGCATTGATTGCAATACTTTCTAAGAGCATTAAAATGAGACATTCTTAAGCAAAATTCCTTAAAAGCTTACATCTTATTTATTTCATCAAGCTTTTTGCTTTGAAAAACTTTTAATTAATTGAATCAACTTTTGAAAATTATCTTTGTCATCAAAGTTTTTCTCTTCTAACAATTGAGCTTCATTTATTGCTATTTATTGAAGTGTTAGCCTCTCTTAGTACTTAATTCATTCGTATCATTTATTAAGAGATATATTCAAATTGTAAAAACATTCTTCAAACTTATGGATCGTATTGAGGTCACGTAAAGTTCAATATTGTATAAAAATCGATGCTCCTTATTTATAAGTCATTGCAAGCTTTGTAAGAATTTGGATTGCATCATAAGTCAATCATTATAGTGAAAAAGCCTTACTCACGGTGGAGAGCTTGATAATAAAGGACGTAAATTATTGCTTTGGATCGAACATTCATGATTATATAGTTTGCACATTCTCTTCCTTTTTATCTCTCACTTTTATATTTGTGCATGTTACTTGGTTGATTTATTCATTCATAACTTGTTTAAATTTGGATAAATTTTTCGAAAATTTTTTGAAAACCATTTCACTCCCCTCTTGGTTAGATATTATTGCAATATCATGTACTTACCCCCACCACTACCGCCATAACCACCACCACCTCACCAGATCGCGCAAAACCACCACCACAGCAACCACCATAGCAACCACAACACTACCACACACCACAACAACCGCATAACCACTATCACAGCACCCATAACACCACCACACACCAAACTCCGGCACTATCATCACTGCCAGATCACGGCATCACTAAACACCCGGCACCAGATTGTAAGCGACGTGCGCACTACAACCACAACCACCTCCATCCCTTCTCTTCTCCGACATCGATCTGCAAAGCCGGCCACATATGACCAGAGAAAAAAATGGGATCACAACCGCCACCATTCCTTCTCTTCTCTGACCACGATCTGCAAACACATGTGACTAGAGAAAAAATGGGAGACATGCAGAACCTCTGATTTGCAGCGCCAGCCACAGGGAAGAATGAAAGAAAGGACATCCGATCTGTAACACCCCAATCTGCAGTACCCTCGATCTGTAGCGCAGCGCAAGCAGCGACAGCCTAACACATAATGGCGTCGACATTTACTCTGCTGCTCGCGATTTACACTTTTTTTTTTTTAGTTTTCTTCCTCCACTGCAATGGTATCCGATGGTGGTTTCCGATAATTGCTAGGGAGAGGGGAGAAAATGTAGAAAATAGATAGAGAAATTTAGGGTTTGGGAGTAAAGTGGAGCTCGACACTTAACGTCGGGCGCAACGATCGAACACAGTAGCTTCGACATTCACTCAGCGGAGTGCAGTTTACACTATTTTTTAAAGTTTTATTCTTCCGCTTCGGTGGTATTATAGTTGCTAGAGAGGGGAGAAAATGTAGAAAATAGAGAGAAAAATTTAGGATTTGGGAGTGGAGTGGAGTGGATGGAAGTATGTTAATGAATTTAATTTTACAATATTATTATTAATATTAAAAGATGATTTATCGTCTAATTTTTGAACAAAAATTTTTTAAATCTGATTTTTGACTTGTGTATTTTAAAAGTCTAGGTAAGGGTGTAATTTCCGCTAAAAGATTTTCTAAGGTTGGAAGTTGGTTATTTTATTGTAATTTGAGAGAACAGCATAAGATCATCATTCATTTCTATTAAAGTTGGAGAAATTAAGGCGAATTTGAGAAAACGGCCTTCCATACCATTGGAAAATACACAACATTATTTGTAGACGAAAAAATCATAAACGGACCATTTTTTATTTCTTCTACCAAACCAAATAAACAATTGATGCTGAGACCTCTACAAACTACAATATTGTAATAGAATTGATACAATTTTAACTATTTAACCCTAACTTTCAATTTTCAGTTTCCTAATTGGTCCAAATGTCTGCCCAATAAGTTTAGTAAGGAGACAATTATTTCCCCTTAATCTAACAACAAAAAAAAAATAAAAAGAAACAAGAAAAAAAACTAATAAAAACACGAGAACCACGATTTGCAGTTTCATGGTACAAACATTAATCGCAAAAGTACAACCAAAGAGAAGGCACAAATCTTGCCTATACTGGTTAATTAATGACCACCACCAATCCATAGATCAATACTTAATGTTCCAGAATAAGGAAGAATGATCATCCTCAACGGCATACGTGAGTGCTGGTGACAAGTTATCAGCCGTCCCATATGCCATCAACTTAGACCTCAATAAAGATAAGAGCTCCTTGTAACGGGATTGTTTCTTCCTCAGTACGCGTACATACGCATATAATCCGAGCCATATAATTTCTTTCTTCTTCACCTCAAATATTGGAAGAAAATCAGAGCCAACAATCAAAGAATGCATCCTTTTCTTTATGAGTTTGTGCATGTACCTGGAAAAAAATTACGAATGAAGAGTATGCTCTAACTAGGCAGAGGCAGAAGAAAACAAAAAATAGAAAAAACAACCAATGAACTGGAGGTGAGAGGGAAAAATTAAGTAGCTACCTCAAAGATGTGTCGACAGAATTTATAAAGAATGTAGGGCTGAATCTAAACGTGGGAGACAAGTTGGTGACATAGCAGTGGAACTTCATGGCACAAAGCAAAAAGGCTTGATAAATATTGAGTCGGACCACAGCTTCCGAATTGATGTTAGAATCATAGAATATAGGATGACATTTAGGCCGGAGATAATCACACAGCTTTGCCTTCAAATGACGTCCTACTTTACCATCCCAGCTGACTGTCAGAGAAGAACTTAAATGGGAGTTCATGTACCTGCTCAGTGTATCAGAGTACAGAAATAGAGAAATATAGGAGTGTAAACATCCATCTAAAGGGAAAATGTTTTCCTTTCCTAATTAATTTCCAGAAAACTTGAAACAGAAAATAGAAGTTGCTAATCTGATATTCGTAAGCAATAAATTATCACGGCATGTTTTAAGTGAACTAGCAGATGTAGGGCAAAGAAAAATGCTGAATGTGTACTATGACAATAGATGTGCCACAATCCCTACGGGTTCAATCTGCAGCCATTATAAAGCTTCACCTTAAAGTATAAATGGAAGAAGAAGATGCAAGAAGTAACAAAAAATTAAGTGCTGACATGGTGATTTTGCTCTAGAAGTGCCACTGCTATATAGATACAGACATAATGTCAATATCAGAGGATACATCTACATTGTATTCCAACGAGTAGGCAAAGGATTTAACTGGCTGGTGAATAAGAATAGATTTTCCAGTGGTTCTTACTTCATCCCCATGATAATCTACTAAAACCTATTCGAAAGGTGACAATAAAACTCTGGTATCCTTGGAGTCAATATTTAAATAACTGTGGCAGAAGAATGCTACTCAGACTTCTGCTACGTTATGTTCTTTAACGAAACCCCTAGTATGGGCACGAATGCTCCGAAATGTGTCCCCAAAAAACTGAGGAACACATTAACCATAATAAACAGAATGTAACGATGGTGCAAAAGAGACCCCACAGTATACTCCTGTCCATGTATTGGTCATTAATATAGGTAGACACGTGTACCAGCATGATTTTGCCAGAACAAACCATACGTACACAAAATCCAAACCTTCATTTTGCTGAAAAACAAAATTTTGTAAAGAGATATATCATTTTGTGCAATCGGAAGCGAAGGTTTTCTTTTACACAAATGCTCCATGGAATGGCCTACAGTGAATTGAACCATAATGTGACTCATGGTATCAAGTGGTCTTATAAAATTCTCAGTGATTATATGATACAGCATGCCAGATATGATAAGATTCATTAAGCCCTTGTTTGAGCCCCATTTTTTTTTCTTGAATAGTGATTCGCTCCATTTCAACCACACATTTTTCAATAAAATAATATTACACGCAAACCCAAAACTTTTCCTTATTTTTTAACCACACATTCTCCATCATAACACTATTACAAAATGCATTTTTTGAAAAAAAAAATGGGGCTCAAACAATACCTAAATAAGATTCATTAAATATAGTCATCCACTGCCAAGTAACTAACAAGAAGAAAATAACCTTGTGTAGTCTGCCTGAATTTCCAATGTACAGCAATTGACAAGCAGTCCACTCCAACGAAGAAATGAGATGCCATCTTTACCTACATATAATCTGTCTGACCGTAATCCTAAAGGGCCTAAACTGTTCACAGTAAAATTTAAACCATATTTCTCCTCATTCATGTAGCAGTTATATTCACGGATTCCTCTATGCAACCGGCTGAATAACATAGCAGACTGCTTTTTTGAAGTTGATACAAAGAAGAAGTCATCAATAAACCTGAGCAGGAGATATTTAGAAGCACATGCAATCATTTCTATTTTGCAGTTGCTTCCTGAAGCTGAAGCTGAAGCACCACGAGAATCACGTTTTCCTGAGAAGTGTGTGGTCTCAAGCTCCCAAGATTTCTCAAGAAATGGAAAGATTACATTTCTCTCCATGTGTCCATAGTAAAACGAGCAGAGCAGAGATGACAACACACTTCCTTGAGGTATACCAATGCATTGCTGGTAAAAGTTGTCATCTAATTGCAGCACATTGCGCTTTATATGCTCGTTGAGATTAAAATGAACTTTTTCCTTCCTTATTTTTCCACTCCATACCTGATAGCAGAGATCAAAAAATCATACAACAGTTAGCTACTCAAAAAAAAGACTATCAATGGATTAAAGAATTTTAATTATAGGCATGTATACATGCTGTAACATAGGCTACAATAGGAATTAATAAACCTACATGGGACCTTCACCTGTACATACTTGCTTTGGATGGACTCTCTACTTCACAGTTCCACTCAGTCTAATGATAAATTTGTTCTTCCTCTTCTTTTCTATTATATGTGGCTTCTAAAGCAAACCAAAAAAAAAACATGTAACAATGTTTCAGGATGCAGTTAGCAATCACATTGATCACAAAAAATCTTGCTAAGTGACTATTTATCTAGCCATGACAATTCCGAAAAGATACAGAACAGAAACAGTGACCTCACTACATAATAGAAACACCAGGCATGAATAAATTGTCAACGGTGTGGGAATATGTAGCGTTTCTTGCTCACTTCAAAATAGCTCACAGAGAACATATAAATTTGGTACATTACGTAAAAGAAAAATTAAAGGTAAAACATAAACCCTTGTAGCTCACTTTTCTTCTGCAAGTTTTTTCTTCATCCTAACATTTCAAATTCATCATGATGCCAATTGGCAGCAACTACAATGATGCATTAACCAATTATGGAACCCATATCCATCGTTTAAAAAGGCGTAGTGAGGCGCGCCTCTCACCGTGAGGCGTATGTATTGTGCCTCGAGGCGGTATTTTTGAGACTAAAAATATGAGGCAGACGCCTCTAAATCTGAGGCGCACGCCTCAAGGCACGCGCCTCATGCAGCATGAGGCGTGCGCTTTCCTTAAAATTTAATTTTTCAACTTTATTAATACAAATTAGAAAGTATTCTTAAAAAAGAAAATGACTCATTTAAAAAGGCATTTTGAGCTCAAACAAAACAACAAAATACATATAAAACTAAACGATACAGTCATACAGAACAGCAGCCCTAGAAATTGATAACGTAAGAACACAACAGATTCAACAAAACTCAAAAGTCAGAATTAAAGAAGAGTATCGTCTTCTTCATCTTCTAGTATGGCATCACCTTGTTTCATCAAGTATGTTTTTTCTCTTTTCTTATTTTTTTCTTCTTAGGTTTCAGTAAATCTTGCATGCAGTTAGTTGCTTCATATACAAATCTGGAAATTATAAATTTTATAACGAAAATGATTGGCTGTCTAATGTTTTGATTTATATATATTCAAAAAAGGACAAAAGAAAATAGGAAAAAGAGAGGCATTAGAACCTGCACTGCCATAAAGAAAAGACCATTCTCCTGTGCACATACATGTGCTTTTGTTGCCACTTTTCTTGCGTCCAATAAATCTGCCTAATTCCCAGCAGTGCCATAACCATATTCAATTTACATTCCTCTCAAAACTAACTTTTGTAATGCTTTTTTTTAGCTAAACATCTTCTTTCTTTAGGTGGACTATATCTCTATATGCTAATGGCTATATATCCTATTTACTATATGCTCCAACTTTGATTTTTTGTATTTTTGTACTATTTTATAATTCTTTTACTCATACTTTTTGTTTTTTGTGAGGCTTACACCTCAATCCGCCTCGAGGCTTACTCCTCACCTCATAAAGAAATACCGCCTCAATACTTAGTTTCGCCTTTTTAAACTTTGCCCATATCTATCACTTGGGAAGAGAGACAAATCAATTCATCTTAGGAACAAAACCATCAATCATTTGAGATAAGTTACAACACCGGACACTATATTTAGATGTATCAAAACTAGAGGTGCCCAGTATCAAACCAATAGTAAAGAACTGACTGCCAACACATTAGTGCCAAAAGGAAAATGAAATATTTTTTCAGTACTTGTTATTTGCAAAAGCATACAAAAGAACAAAAAGATCCAAGCGCGTGCATGCTATGGGATTCATGAAAACAATAGTTTAAAAGAAAATGTTCAAGTTATCCCTTAGATTAATATCAGTACCTTCTTAACAAGAACACCGTCCGACGAATGTGCAGGAGGACATGATGGGATCTTTGCTGATTTGGTGATGATATCTTGATCTGCTAGCGTAAGATGCTGATGGACCCTCAAAGACTTCTTCGTGCATAATACCTGAATAGACTTTTCCAAAACATATTCATCATCCAATATGACATCCTTCATCACACTAAGCAACCTATCCTGGTTGACTGAGTCAAAAGCTTTGGATACATCTGACACGACGATGAAAATGCTAGGCATGGTGGTAGATCCATCTTTCAGAGAAAACAAGAAAGGAACAAATTTCCTGTAGACATCATTATAATCAAATACCGATGAACCCAACTTCTCTTGTTCTTTTGTCTGTATACCTTTCAGAATGACATGCAGATCACGAAGGACACTGTTTACAGACTTGAAATAGTCATATTTGACATTTCTAGGAATGCAAGATGCTTTCCTCTGCAAATGTCCATTAGATAGAACTCTAGAAGAGAGTAGGTTCACAGGCATCCTTGACGAAGCTTTAAGATTTGCCAGCAATCTGACCCCATGTTCCTTGGGAAGAAATCTGGCCCGCGAGAAACCAAATGATCTTTTCCTTATGATTTGTCTAACAGATGCATGATTTAATTGGCGATAACTCTTACCCTTCATGCATGTAACTGATTCTCTCATCAGTTTCTTCCAGGTGGGCTTCCGATAATAAAATACCTCTTGTTTCTCATGCTCACTTTCTGTAACATAAAAGTTGGCTTGAACCAATGGTGATACTAGACTAGCAAAAAACCAAAAAATCCAGCATTCGATAATTTTATGTTTAATAATATCTGTGGCATTAAGTTCATTGCATTTCTTATGCATATCCCCACAGTTTCCTGCTGAGTATTTTGCCACATCACTGGTCAATTGGCAAGGGTTGTTTGATAGTAAAGGAAACTTTGATGTTTTCAATTTATGCATACATTGGTTGAGTGAGAACTTCTCAAATCTTCGCAGCTGAATGAACTTTGAGATATTCTTCCTTAGAATTCTCCAATTAGAAGGCATTCCTAGCAAATCTGAAGGAACTATGCTCCTACAAACTGCCCATATAAATGATACTACCTGTTTCTTGAGACAATAACTCTTATTTGGCTCAAAATGATAGTCAGTGGCTCCTGATATCGACTTGCAACTTCTGGTATCAGAAACATGACATGATTTCTTTTCAAGCTGAGCCTCGTAGCTTTCCTTCGTAGAAAAGCTTATCCCAGAATCATTACCCTGGACCAACAAGTCCAAACGCATTACACTGGTGAAGTCAGCTTATGAACCAAATACTACATATTCAATTAAACAAAAATCCAATAGGTATGGAGTCATTCAATTATGAGTTTTCTTCTTCAAGTTAAAAAGAAAAAAGAAAGTCAAAAGTAAATTGAGATACTACATTAAAGAAGAGTGAAACAGTAGGACAAGAAGTCCAAAAGCTCCAACAATGAAGGAGATTATATATTTTTTGACAAGGAAATGAAAAGAAATATCTTATATAGTATGTGTGAGGACTGACATGAACAGATTACTGAAATAGTAGAACAAGAAGTCCAAAAGCTCCAATATTGGAGATTACATATTTTTTAAAAATGAAATGAAAAGGGTTATGCCCATACCAAGGATCGTCATGAGGTAACTCAACTAAATATCTTGAAAAGGAGAAGATATAAAAGGAACCAAGATATTAGAGAGAACAGGAGACCCTAGCTTCTCTAGTATAGGCGAATAAAAGTTTTCAAAATGACTTTAGACATATTAACAATAAAATAAAATGGAGAACCCTGCCATTGAATTCTAACCTCAAACAGAGAACAGCCACTTTCATTTGCATCTTGGTCCAAGTATGGCAGTGAACAGTGTTTGTCCAAAATCCTCAGATACTGGCAACGTTTAGCCTTACGTATCAGAGTTTTAAGCAGTTTAACAAGGGAGTTACATCTAGAGACAAAGTCAAAATATTAAAAAGAATAATTGGAAGCAACAAAATTATCAAGGACCAAAATTTTGAAAAACAAAAAAAAAAAAAAAAAAAAAAAAAAA
>CAIGRB010038219.1:19593-59791 GCA_903798255.1 Fraxinus quadrangulata
CTATTTTATAATTGAAATTACCTATTACATGGAATGGAAATTACAACTCAAAATAGACTAATATTTACAATATGCGGCCGAAGTTTGGGCAAACTGCGGCTGCGATAGGGTCACGGGGCTCAATTGAAGCTGCGGTCCGTGACACCAAGTCCACAAATTCATACGAATTGCATCAGCCAATCTAAGAAATCAAAATTCATAATATTTAGCAAAACACAGTTCAAACTGGTCTGAGCTCAAGTTAGATAGAAACGTTAGCACATAATGCGGCAGAATTTCCACCAACTCCATATATACCCAATTTTCTAAAAGCTTTGTAAAAAAAGAAATTAACACAAT
This sequence comes from Fraxinus quadrangulata, assembly GCA_903798255.1. Classification (NCBI taxonomy): domain Eukaryota; kingdom Viridiplantae; phylum Streptophyta; class Magnoliopsida; order Lamiales; family Oleaceae; genus Fraxinus; species Fraxinus quadrangulata. Next base: position 19,933 of record CAIGRB010038219.1, read on the forward strand.
TTAACTATGATAACAATAACATTGTGCACATTATACAGCTTGACATTTGATGCATAATTAATTAATATCTTAGTGAAGGAGTCAAAGAGTCAGTCAAGTATTAATTTAGTTTTAATTATGTTTTGAAATTTGAAGAGTCACAAAGTCTATTTGTCTTTCCCAGATTAAATTAATATGCATTTAGTAATACTAAGAGTCATTTTAGGTGTCTAGAAGTCATTATGGCCTATAAAAGAGTTTGTACATAGAAGAAAAGGAAAGAGAACATTATTATCAAATAAAGTATCGAGTTTTATTTTTCTGGCTTCGAAAGTTTAGTTTTTTTTTCCAGGATTCTGCCTTAAAAGAAATCTGGACTCCAACGGTGATTGGAGTATTAAATCTGTTTACGTTAAGTGGTATCAGAGCTCGCTTAAGATCTGTATTTAGTGCCAGATGGCTGGACAAGGCAACAATGCAGCTGTTGGAGTTACCAGGAAAGATTTTCAGAATCTGCAGCAACAAATCACTTAGTTGTGCTCTAGATTAGAGCATGCTGGTGTTTTAGGTGTCACTTTTCCTCCAGTTGGGGAACAAAGGGGGGAGCAGCAGAGAAATGTGAGAAACCAGCCTCCTATTGGACAAATTCAGCAACCAGTTGATGAGTCTTCTGATGAGGAAAGAGATGTAATTCCATTTCAAGGGCAGCATAGATTTAATCGTCCACGTGATCAAGATTCACGCATCAATTTAGATGTCCCTGAATTTGGTGGAGAAGAACTTGAGGAAGTACTGGATTGGTTGAATGAAGTGGAGAGAATCTTTGAATTCCTTGAGTTTCCAGAAAATAAGAAGGTAAAGTTGGTGGCTATAAAACTGAAGGGCTATGCTTCTTCCTGGTGGCAACAAGTCTAGATGACAAGAGTTCAGTCTGGAAAAGACAAAATTCAAAGCTGGCCAAAGATGCAACGTATGATTCGAAGACAATTTCTTCCACTAAATTAATAAGGAATTCTATTTCAACATTACCAATCTCTTCAGCAAGGAGCACGCACAGTTCGAGAGTATACAAATGAATTCTATAAAATGAAAACACGAGTACAATTAGTGGAGACTGAAGTGCAGGTGATACATCGTTATTTGATGAGCTTGAAACCCAATATTTGAAATTTTGTAGAACTACAGCCCTGCTGGACATTGTCTAGTGCTGTCCAACTTGCAATGAAGGTTGAAGGTCAACGCAGGCTGCCTAGCAATCGTCATATCGCATTGGGAAAAGATCACAGCCAACTTAATGCCGATTATACTCACGGTGGCAGTGCTTTGAAGCCATCAACAACCTTAGATAATATAGAGAAATTTGGCTCTACCTCTAATTCACAAGGTCGAGATCAAGGACAAGGAAGAGGACGATGAAGAGAAGGTAATATCACTAAAAGGAGCAGCAATCTATATCAATTTGTTGGTGGAAAAATAATCTGTTACAAGTGTGGAAAAGAGGGTCACAAATCATCGAAATGTAGAAAACTAAATAAAAATTTATTGGCTGCCGGAGAAATTGATGGTTCTAATTAAGGATGGATAAAACTCCCGAATCAAACCGAACCTAGCGGTTCATAAGTTAAATACCCGAACGGGTATCCGAATTGAGAATCGATGGGTTTGGGTCGGTTCTCGGTTCTAGACCAAGAATCGAATAAGAACCGAATCTAAATAATTTTTAACATTTTTTATATTGAATTAATTAAATTATTTTAATTTTTTCTAAACAAATTAGCAAATGAATTAAACAAACCATTAATTAAATTTTTTTAATTTTTTAAAACAAATTAGTAAATTAATCCATCCAAAACTAGGTTTTTGTAACTTTTACTTTGTTAGCCCAACATTTAGGCCTTATTATCCTTCAATTTATTTTTTGTTAGCCCAAGGCCCCAAGCTACCCAACAATTCATCTTTGACTTTTTATAATTTAAAAAATTTATAATATATTTATTTATTAGCTGGCAACAGACTGTTACCAACATAGTTCTCTTCTCTCTCTCAGATTCCTCCATTCTACCTCTCATTTTTTCTTTGAATCTTTTCTTTCTCGGTGATTTCCTGCTTTTCTTTGGCAAGGTTTGGATTTTCCATTTCAGCTCACTGGATCATAGATTTAGTAATCGTAAGCTTCCTACAATTTAAAAGTTGTACGAGAATTTCTTTGAATTTCTTGATTTTAAAAACTTGTTTTTGTCAACTGTTGGTGATTTTTCTTCATATTAGTTGATTTTTTGGAATGATTAATCAAATATTAAATCATGTTTTTATTTTGCATTAGATAATTTGTTGGGAATTTACTTAATCATGTACAGTGGAAAATAAATTACTTTAGAGTGTTGATGGATGGATTTTTTTAAAGTATTCTTGGTATCTATATACTTAATAGGAGTTTGATAAATTATTGTCAATTGATACCAATTTGGATGCTCAACTGGGAGACAAAAAACAGCATGTTGAGAGGTCAGAAATATGGAATCATTTCACTAAGGTACTTGGTAGAGAAAGAGCAAAATGTAATTATTGTGGGAGAATATTTAAGGCAAATACTAAATCTGAAACTTCTAGTATGTGGAAGCACTTAAAAGCTTGTTATGCATATAAGAACACAACGGGTGATGAAAACCAAGCAATACTCACTCGAGAAAACAATGATGTTGGTATTATGTCTCTGGTGTTTGATAAAGAAAAGTGTAGAAAAGCATTGGTTAAGATGATTAATATTGATGAATTGGCTTTTTCCTTTGTGGAAGGTGTGGGTTTTAAAGAATTTGTGCATCAACTTTGCCCTAGATTTGAGGTTCCTTCTCGAAAAACAATTGCTAGAGATGTGCTCCATGAAACAAATGAATCATTGAGAATGAAATTTATTAAAGATAGACAAAGGATTTCTTTAATCACTGATTGTTGGATATCAATTCAAAACATCAATGGTAGTCACAGCACACTTCATTGATAGAAGTTGGAAACTGCATAAGAGGATACTAAGTTTTTCTGTTGTTCCAAATCATAAAGGAGAAAGAATTGGGAAGCTTATTGAAAATTGTTTACTTGATTCGGGAATAGAGCGTGTGAGTACCATTACTGTAGACGATGCAAATACAAATGATGCAGCAATCATTTATGTGAAAAACAAGTTGAAGAATTGGAAAACTGACGATACTATGATTTTAGGTAGCTCTTATCTACATGTACGTTGTTCAGCACACATAGTCAATTTGATTGTTACAGAAGGGTTGAAAGAGTTTCGCAAGAAATAGTGACAAAGGTGAATCTTGAAGTTCAACCGCATCCAAAGCCCTACCACATAGCATGGTTTAAGAAAGGAGGCGAAGTAAAGGTAACACATCAATGTTTGGTTCCTTTTTCTATTGGAAAATCTTACTCCGATCGAGTTCTATGTGATGTGGTTGAGATGGAGGCATGCCATTTATTACTCGACAGGCCATGGCAATTTGACAATCAAACTGTACATCATGGGAGAAAGAATGTTTATGCCTTCTATAAAGATGGGGTTAAAGTAGTACTCACTTCAATGAATAATGAAGACTTTTCAAAACCTAAAGCAACTGATGGAAAATCTTATTTGAACCTTCGGGAATTTTTGACTGAATTTGAGGATAAAGGAGTTGCTTATGTGCTATTAACAAAGGAAGTAAAAGATGTCATGCAAACTGTCCCTTTCGAAGTCAGTGCTCTTCTTGAAGAATTTGTAGAAATTTTTCCTTCAACATCCTATTGATCTAGTACCTAGAGCTAGTCTACCAAATCTGCCACACTATCGAATGAGCCCTAAGGAGCATGAAGAACTTCAAAAACAGGTTGAAAATTTGCTAAAAAGGGGTTTTATTAGGGAATCAATGAGCCCTTGTGCAGTTCCAGCCCTTCTAACTCCAAAAAAGGATGGTACATGGAGAATGTGTATTGATAGTAGAGCTATCAATAAGATTACTGTAAAGTACAGATTTCCAATTCTAAGATTAGATGACATATTAGATATGTTGCATAGGGCTAACGTGTTCTCAAAAATTGATTTTAAAAGTGGCTACCATCAAATTCGAATTCATGGAGGGGACGAATGGAAGACTGCATTTAAGATTAAGGAGGGACTTTACGAGTGGATGGTAATGCCCTTTGGTTTATCAAATGCCCCTAGCACATTTATGCTTTTGATGAATCAAGTTTTAAAATCATTGTCGTCTATTTTGACGATATTTTGGTCTACAGTCAAGATAAAGACGATCATTTGTTACATTTGAAAGAAGTTCTCAACGTATTACGAGAACAAAAACTTTATGCCAATCTTAAGAAATGTCAATTTATGACAGATTCTTTGTTGTTTTTGGGGTACGTAGTTAGTTCCAAGGGAATTCAAGTGGATGAAAGCAAAGTTGAAGCAATAAAAAGTTGACCAACACCAAATACAATAACAGAAGTTCGAAGTTTCCACAGCCTAGCTTCATTTTATAGGCGTTTTATCAAGAATTTCAGTACAATAATTGCTCCAGTTACTGATTGTTTGAAGGAAATATTTGAATGGTCAACAAAAGCTGAAGAAAGTTTCCAGCTGATTAAAAAGAGACTTATTTCAGCCCATGTCTTAGCCTTACCAGATTTTGAAAATATATTCGAAGTGGAACGTGATGCATCTAGAGTTGGGATTAGTGCTGTACTCAGTCAACAAGGGAAGCCTATCTCATTCTATAGTGAAAAGCTAAATTATACGAGGAGGTACAATACTTATGATCAAGAATTTTATGCTATTGTTGTTCAGGCCCTTAAGCATTGAAAGCATTATTTGGTGCATCGAGAGTTTGTTTTATATTCAGACCATGAAGCATTGAAGCATCTCAACAGCCAAAAGAAGTTGAATAAAAGGCATGCATGTTGGGTTGTATTTCTATAGCAGTTTACATTTGTGATCAAGCACAAATCTGGCGCAAGCAATAAAGTAGTAGATGCACTTAGCCGAAGGACCATGTTATTGACGCAACTGACTCGTACTATTGAAGGGTTTGACTCTTTCAAGGATATGTATGCTACTGACCTTTTCTTTGGTTCCATTTGGAAAGATTGTAAGAATGGACAGCAAGGAAACTATTTGATGCACAGTGATTTTCTATTTAAAGGCAAACAGCTTTGTGTACCAGATTGCTCTTTGAAAGAAAGAATCATTCAAGACATGCACAGTAGAGGCTTGGGAAGACACTTTGGGCAAGATAAAACTTACACAATGATTGAGCAAAAGTTCTTTTGGCCCAGGATGAGACGGGATGCACATAGATTCATTGGCAAGTGTCAAGTGTGCCAACAATCCAAAGGAAAATTACAGAATACTGGTTTGTATACACCATTGCCCGTACCATTAGCACCTTGGGAGGATGTAAGTATGGACTTCGTGATTGGATTACCTAGAAGCCAACGAGGGAAGGATTCCATCTTTGTAGTCGTCGATCGATTTTCAAAGATGACTCATTTTATTAGCAGCAAGAAAACTAGTGATGCGTCAAATGTCGCTTCTCTTTATGTTCGAGAAATTGTGCGTTTGCATGGAGTTCCCAAATCCATAGTATCAGATCGATATTTGATTGCACAAGCAGAATTAGCTTACAACTACTCCAAAAATAGAACTACTGGGAAAAGACCATTTGAGATAGTCTATGGTAAGCAACTATTCCACTTTTATAATCTAATCCTGATACCAGAATATGGAAAGATCAATGTAAAAGGTTAGCTTACAACTACTCCAAAAATAGAACTACTGGGAAAAGACCATTTGAGATAGTCTATGGTAAGCAACTATTCCACTTTTATGATCTAATCCTGATACCAGAATATGGAAAGATCAATGTAAAAGGAGAAGATATGGCTGTGAAAATGAAGGAGTTGCACGATCGCATTAAGTTATAGATTGAAGAATCAAACTCCAAGTACAAAGAATATGCAGATAAAATGAAGAAAGATCAAAGCTTCAAAGAAGGTGATTTTGTGATGGTCTACCTACGCAAAGAGCGGTTTCCAACAGGCACATATTCCAAGCTTAGCAAAAGGAAAATTGGGCCCTACAAAGTCCTTAAGAAATTGGGAATAATGCTTATGAAATCGACTTGCTGCCACACTTAGGCATACATCCTACATTCAATGTTTCTGATTTGTATTTTCATCATCGAGAAGATTCAGACGGTCCCTAAACTCGAGGCCAGTTTCTTTTACGGAGGAGAGAATTATGCAGAATTAATTAATGTCTTAGTGAAGGAGTCAAAGAGTCAGTCAAGTATATGTTTAGTTTTAATTATGTTTTGAAATTTGAAGTCACAAAGTCTATTTGTCTTTCCCAGATTAAATTAATATGCATTTAGTAATACTAAGAGTCATTTTAAGTGTCTAGAAGTCATTATGGCCTATAAAAGAGTCTGTACATAGAAGAAAAGGAAAGAGAACATTATTTTCAAATAAAGTATTAAGTTCTATTTCTCTGGCTTCAAAATTTTAGGCTTTTTTTCCAAGATTCTGCATTGAAGAAATCTAGACTCCAACGGTGATTGGAGTATTAAATCGGTTTACGTCAACATTTTGACAAATATGACGAAGTCAAACAAATAGATAAAAAAGTGTTGTTGAAGACTATTCAGATGATATACATGTAGCCCTATCTAACAACTTAACATTTTTGATCAAGTGGTTCAACAATGTACAATAGGCAAGAGGTCCTGGGTTCAAGCCTCATCGGCACCCAATTTAATGAATTGTCATTATGCCTGGGCACAGTTTGGTTTGGGTCTATTTCGACTTCAACCCGAAACTAAAACCAAATTAGTCTGTTTGGGTGAATTTCAACCAAAATCAACCCACTCTAGGTTTGGTTTGGATCGGTTCAGTTAGTCAATTTGGACTTTTAGTCCAAATTGAATTTAAAAAAAAAAAAAAATTGTCCAAGTTTTGGGACCACTTAGATTACAAGAATTAAAATAATTAAATAATTTTATATTACAAGAACTACTGACTAATGAATAAAATCGGGTTAATAGAGATAGATCAATAGAAAACTTCAGAGTTTTGCTGCTTTTTATGCATTAGGTAGCCTGATTGCCAAGTAGGAAAAAAGGTTAAGTATAACATGATGAGCTTGTGAAAGGAAATTTCCAATGTTATTACTTTCTGGCAACATTATAGATTGGAGGGAATCAATATATAATTATGAAATTAAGACTTCTCTTTTGATTAATATTTTTCTTAAAAAAAAGGTAAAGGGGTTGGGTCGGTTCGATTAACCAACGGTTTGAGACTTCAAACCATGGCTAAACCGACCCACCATGGTCTTGCTTAAAAAAACATAAAAATCAAACCAAACCATTACCTATGTCAAATTGATCGAGCCGTTTCGGTTTGATTGGTTTGGTCGGTTTTGCGGCTCTTAGGCTTAGATGAGAAAAATATAAATCTCACCTACAAGTAAGGAGGCATATTGAAGACAATATTCCAATGATATACATGTGCCTCTATGTAACAACTTAAGCTTTCTAATAAAGTGATTCAACAAGTGCCAACAAATATGTAAACATTATTGAGTTGAATATACCCGGCGGTATCAAAAGATAAAATAAGAACCTCATAAATTGAAAGATATCAATCCATAATGGCTATAAATTTACAAATGACTGTTGTTGCTTACAAACATGTGGATCTGCTGAGACAGCAGCTTTTTCCATGAAAACCTGGCATTGACTGAGGATTCATATCAACGTCAAATGTTCCAAAGATATTCTTGAAGAGAGAAATTGCTCCTGAATCATTGGGCTTCACAGAATGCAGAATGTCTGGAAAGAGTTAAGGTTGAAAAATGAACTTTTTAAGAGACTACAAGAAGACAATGACATCAGGAACCAATGGTCAATCTTCTATTATGAGTTCACAAAGTAAAGGTCCAGTATTTATAATGAGGGGGTGGGGACTGGGATGAGGGGAGAAAAATTAGAATGATGTATAAATTATACAAGAACATGAATAGCTTTCCAAGGAATCAGTAAGAACTGAAAGTTTCACAAATTATACATTTGCAAATAACGGTGAAATCAATACGCAAGTGGAAGTATAATGTTAATTCCTTTCATTTGATTTACAGATCCAAAGTTTAAAAAAAAAATGGTAATATTCAAAAGAAAGCAAGATGTTTAAGCTGGATAGGAATGCAATACAAGATACAAATGAGGATACGTTTCCTTGGGAACATTGAAGAACTCTCCAACCTGTAGAATAGACTTTTCCTATTGACCTGAACTTTCTTTATGATCTTCGGCAGATTTTGAAAGACAGAACAACAAGAGAAACATGATACTGTCTGCAGATATTAAAACTCAAAAGTCCCATTATTTGACGAGAAAACAGAATGAAAAAGAGAGAGAAGATAATGCTATGGGTGCAATATGAGGATGCCAGATTATCTCAACTGTTAAGCCTTTTTAAAAAGACAAGCATAGATTTCTAATTCAAAATGTTCAATACATAACCAACTTAATACACGCTATTAATCAAAAAACCATCAGGAGATTGTGTTTCATTAATTCTAGAAATTAAGAGCGCAAGTTAGGTTGAGTCTTATGTGCTATTTCATATACATGCCATAGGTTCTTGTTATTGTTCCAATGTATAAATATAAGTCGGGGCAATCTCTTGTACTATAGATAGCAATACTTCCTCTCTTACAACGTTCAAGTCATCATCAATCATCATCCTGCCATATGTAGTAATTTTTATATCATTTTTTTCGTTGCTTCATTTTTTTATTTTTTATTTTCTGTAGGGTGGGGCAGGGGAGATACTTTTAAAAAATATCAGTTATTTCTAAATTTTTACAACTCCGTGAAACTAGTAAAGAGAAAAAAAGAATGAGAAGCACTGGGAAACTCGATATATTGGAGGTTACCTCGGTTTCAACACTAATATCTCGTTGAATTAATAACACGGTAAACAAATTCAAAAAATAGGCAGCCAAGAGTCAAGTCAAATTAAATCTGTAGGATGATGTAAGATACACAACATTATAAAGAAAAGAGTGAATTTGGTGGAACTTAAATCTTTTCTAGCAGCTATTTTCTATAGATTCAAATGGGACGTCAGCATGAAGACATGACTTCTTTGGATAACTAATGAAGTCTGTAAGTTTTACAAATCTACGGAGGGCTACCTACTGCAATAAGATTTCAGAAATGTATTGTAGAAAAGAAGGAATCCCGTATCAATTAGGAAATTTATGGAAAACTTGTATATGGTATGACTAGTGCTTAGTTAGGAAAGATTATTCCTTCTTTAGTTAGAATATTATTTTCCTTATTTTCTCCTACACCACGTTGTATATAATGGGGTTGGAATTATTGTAAGACATAGAGAAGTAATAAGAATAATATTTTCATCTCTATCCTTTCTACATGGTATCAGAGCCGGAGTAAACCTAGACTCGGCTATCAATGACAGAAACCGAAACAGTCGGCAAAGAGGAGTCCTCTAACAGCGAGGCAGAGGCTATCCCAACCATGAGTTCGATTGGAATGGACAACACAGCCTTCCAACTCACGGTGGAAAAACTTGACGGCAACAATTATAGAGAATGGGCACAGTCAATCAAACTCGTAGTCGACGGTAAAGGGAAAATTGGTTACCTTACTGGTGAAGCAAAACAGCCCACAGACGCAACGCTTCGAAGAAGGTGGAAATCAGAAAACTCCATGGTGATGGCATGGCTGGTGAACTCGATGAAGCCTTCAATTGGTAAAACCTACCTCTTCATGGCCACGGCGAAGGACATCTGGGACGGAGTTCGGGAGATGTACTCCGATGCTGAAAATTCGTCCCAAATTTTTGAAATTAAAACGAAGCTGTGGCGGATGAAGCAAGGAGAACGCTCGGTGACTGAATACTACCTGGAGATGACAACTCTCTGGCAAGAATTGGACCAGAGCATCGACGAGGAGTGGGACAGTGCCGGTGATAGCGTGCGGTATAGGAAGCGGCTGGACAACGAGAGAGTTTACGAGTTCCTTGCTGGCTTGAACAGAGAACTGGACGACGTGAGAGGCCGACTCCTTGGACGTCGACCTTTGCCATCACCCCGTGAAGTCTTCGCTGAAGTCAGACGAGAAGAAAGTCGCCGGCAGATTATGTTGAAGGAAGAAGCTGGGCCGGTTACGCAGTTGGAAGGATCAGCCCTTATGTTTAATTCATTTGGGCCTAATGGGCCAGACGAGTATGGGCTGTATGGGTCTGGGTCAGCTGCAAAATTTAAAAGAAATGGGCCAAAATCAATTGGGCCTGATTTGGGAGTAAAAGTGCCTAGAGGAAACCCTAAAATTAGCTTAGGCCCAAAACAACAAAAGGGTCGTCCATGGTGCGACCACTGTCGGAAACCCGGACATAAAGAAGATACGTGTTGGGACTTGCACGGTAAACCATCTGATTGGAAACCGAGACAAAATACCAGAAATCATGGATACCAAGCTGCAATTGATTCTGCTGCAGTACAAAATTCCACCACTACCGGTACTTTCAATCCCGAGCAACTAGACCAAATCTACAAAATATTTTCCAGTCTTCAGTCATCTAGCTCGACAAGTTCCTTGGCCCACAGAGGTAATTTTCTAAGAGCTTTAAACACCACTACACTATCCAACGTACCATGGATTATTGATTCAGGTGCGTCTGATCATATGACGGACTCCCACCATTTGTTTTCTTCATACTCACCATGTGCGGGCAATCTTAAAGTCAAAATTGCAGATGGTTCTCTCTCTCCAGTAGCTGGAAAAGGGAGTATTCAAATATCTAATTCAATCACACTCAAACAAGTCCTACATGTTCCAAATCTCTCATGCAGCTTACTGTCCATTAGCCAATTGACAAAACATGCAAACTGTTCCGCTAATTTTTTTTCTTCACACTGTGTCTTTCAGGACCTATCATCGGGGAAGACGATTGGCAGTGCTAAAGAGTGTGATGGCCTTTACTATTTTGACGAACTTGATGTGAGTAAACACCGTCGATTTGCGAGTTGTGATTCTGTTTTTGTTCCTAAGGATAGTGAAGTTCTTTTATGGCATTTTAGGATGGGACATCCCAACTTTCAATATCTGAGACATGTATTTCCTTCAATTTTCTCGAATAAAATGTCTTTTGATTTTAAATGTGAGAGTTGTGAATTCGCAAAACACCATCGTTCCTCATTTCCAAAATCTGTCTACAAACCATCCAGGCCTTTTCACATGATTCACAGTGATTTATGGGGACCGTCACGAATCCCCAATCGCACTCGCACAAAATGGTTTGTCACATTTATTGACGATCATACTCGAATTTGTTGGATTTATTTGCTAAAAGAAAAACTCGACGTACGATCTGTGTTCATAAATTTCCATTCTATGGTCCAAACCCAATTTCAGACAAAAATCCAAATCTTGCGCACGGATAATGGCACGGAATATTTCAACAATACCCTAAACACCTATCTCCAAGAAAATGGAATAATCCACCAAAGCTCATGTGTCGATACTCCCCAACAAAATGGGATTGCAGAACGAAAAAATAGACACATACTTGATGTAGCCCGTGCCCTAATGTTCACTACAAATGTGTCCAAATCCTTCTGGGGGGATGCCATTCTAACATCGGCCTATCTTATAAATAGAATGCCTAGCCGTACTCTCAAATTCGAAACTCCTCTCCAAAGATTTCAGAAAGTATTCCCTAACTCTAGACTTGTCTCCAACCTGCCTCTAAAAGTGTTTGGCTGTACAGCTTTTGTACACATACATCCCCAGTATAGAAATAAACTTGAACCCCGCGCCCGTAAGTGTGTGTTCATTGGATACTCACCCACACAAAAGGGATACAAATGCTATGATCCCCTCACAAAAAAGATATTCGTCAGCCTTGATGTCACGTTCTTTGAGAACAGTCCCTACTTTCGAAAATCCCATCTTCAGGGGGAGACCGTAAGTGAAGATAGGCTCTTTGGATTCCCTCTCAATCCCATGGATCCCTTTGAAACCACTCTTAATCCCTCTCACCCTCACACCGAGCCTACAACACCACCACCTGATCCCGAAGTGCCATATACAGAAGACAACTTGAATTCAGGGGGAGAACAGAAGGAACAACATGACAAAGAGATAATTGTTTACTCGAGAAGACCAAAGTCAAAGTATAAGGAGAACTTCACACTCGAAGCACCAAAAGAGTCGGAACCGGTGATAGCTCCAGATCTTCATGAGCTTCTTCCAAGGTCACCTGACACTAATCTACCTATTGCTCTCAGGAAACAAACTCGGTCATGTACTCTTCACCCTATCTCAAAATTTGTAGCTTACAAAGCTCTATCTTCTGGATTTCAATCATTTGTAGCTAATCTTGATAGTACAGAAATCCCGAGGAATATCCAAGAGGCCTTGGAAACTCCCAGGTGGAGAAAGGCAGTAATGGAAGAAATGAAAGCCTTGGAGGCAAATAACACTTGGGATGTAATGGAACTACCAGAAGGGAAGAGACCCGTTGGGTGTAAATGGGTGTTTAATGTGAAATATAATGCTGACGGAACAATAGAGAGGTACAAAGCTCGTTTGGTTGCAAAGGGGTATACTCAAACATATGGCATTGACTACACGGAGACATTCGCACCAGTTGCAAAACTAAATACGATTCGTGTCCTTCTATCCCTAGCAGCAAACTTGGACTGGCCACTTCAACAGTTGGATATCAAAAATGCATTCCTGAATGGAGAGTTAGATGAAGAAGTATACATGATACTACCACCAGGATTCTCTAAGAAACATGAAGAAAACAAAGTATGTAAACTGAAAAAATCTCTGTACGGCCTCAAACAATCACCGAGAGCATGGTTTGACAGATTTGCAAATGTATTGAAGAGTCAGGGGTACCAACAAGGACAATCAGATCACACACTATTTCTTAAAATATTTGAAGATGGAACAAAGACAATTCTGATTGTATATGTTGACGACATAATCCTTACAGGAAATAATACAGGTGAGATGGCGAGACTTAAAAATGGTCTAGCTACAGAATTTGAAGTAAAAGATTTGGGACAAATACGATACTTTCTGGGAATGGAGGTGGCTAGATCAAAGAAGGGTATCAGCATTTCACAGCGGAAGTATGTGCTAGACCTCCTAACTGAAACCGGTATGCTTGGGTGTAAACCGAGTGACACTCCTATGGAGTCTGGAAGAAAGATAGACAATGAAGGAAAAACAGTTGCAAAGGACAGATATCAGCGGCTAGTGGGAAAGTTGATCTACCTATCACACACTAGACCTGACATTGCATTTGCAGTTAGTGTGGTAAGTCAACATATGCATTCTCCAAAGGAAGCCCATCTAGAAGCAGTATACAGAATTCTGAGATACCTCAAAGGCTCTCCTGGGAAAGGACTGTTGTTTAAAAGGAATGAAAAAAGGGAGATAGAAATATTCACTGATGCTGACTGGGCAGGAGCTGTAGAAGATAGGAGATCAACTACTGGATATTGTACCTTTGTGTGGGGAAACTTAGTAACCTGGAGGAGCAAGAAGCAAAATGTAGTAGCCAGAAGTAGTGCTGAAGCAGAATTTAGAGCAGTCGCACAAGGAATATGTGAAGGGCTATGGTTAAAGAAACTTTTGGAAGAACTACGAGTTACAGTGAAATCCCCAATTAAACTATATTGTGACAATAAAGCAGCTATAAACATCTCACTCAACCCTGTTCAACATGATAGAACCAAACATGTAGAGGTTGACAGACACTTCATCAAAGAGAAAGTTCATAATGGAATCATTTGTATGATTTATGTTCCAACCAAAGAACAAATAGCAGATGTACTCACCAAAGGGCTCCCCAAACAAACTTTCGATGATTTTATCCGCAAATTGGATATGATTAACATCTATGATCCAACTTGAGGGGAGTGTAGAAAAGAAGGAATCCCGTATCAATTAGGAAATTTATGGAAAACTTGTATATGGTATGACTAGTGCTTAGTTAGAAAAGATTATTCCTTCTTTAGTTAGAATATTATTTTCCTTATTTTCTCCTACACCACGTTGTATATATTGGGGTTGGAATTATTGTAAGAATGAGCGAAGTAATAAGAATAATATTTTCATCTCTATCCTCGATTGGGACATAAATTTGTCTCTTCTTTAACATATAGCAGAGGAAACAAGAGATATATGTATAACAAAGTTACTAGGAAAAGGACTAAAAGTTCAATTTAAACAGAACGCAAAGGAGTTATAGATATTAACTACCTGTCCATTGCTAAGACATGAGCCTGTGCAGAGGCTAGGTTGCTCTCTAGACCCACTAGAAAAGTTATTATTGAAACTTTCTGTACAGGAGATCAAAGAAGACGTTCCTTGACCAGTTAACTGCCTCCGCTTTCTCTGACGCTGCCAACGGAACAGCCTTTTCCGCTTTCCAGGCAATGCAATATTTTGGTTTGAGCTTTCCTTGCCTTTTTCATTTGAAAACTCTTCATTACTAACACCATTAGTGCCTGCATTTATTCTATCATCTTTAGACAGTCTTCTCATAGCATGTCTATTGTATCAACTATATTGAGTTCTGTCATCCCTACCATTACACCCAACGAACTTATTGTTGTTTGAAGAAGCCTCACTGTCCAAAGACCATGTGCTTAGCTGTTTTTCGGACATTGAGGCAACTCCAACTTTATTCCTCTTCTTCTTTAATACTAAGAAAAGGTTGAAGTGGGTCATTACTATGCGAAATTGTTGCCAGAACTATTTCAGCAATTATCATAAAGTGATAAAAATTTATTAAAAATGTAACCACTTAATAAAAAATGTAATACAATGATAGCCTAGTGCACAGAGAAATCAGCCCAAGCTGTTGAGGGAAAATTATCAAGAGAATGGGACCAATACTAAAATATATCATGTGAGGGTTTAACACTTGTGTCATGTTAAATAAAGAAATGAAAAAAACAATATCAGTTATAGGCTTACTGGTTTTACAATGCCGTACTTCTCATGCTGCATGGTAAATTAAGTCTTTATCAATGTGTAGACTGATTCTTGCAACTTCTGTTACTTACCATACTTTTTGAGATTTCAGAGTGATTTTCTTATAATAAAATAACTTTTTAAAATGTTGGAGAATCTACTGTTGATATTTGGAAGCATTTCCAAGCCATGTAAGCTGTCTAGACAAAAATCCAATAAGTTGACACAATGCATTTAATTTGTAAGACTGTAATAATTCAACTGCACGTCCCAGATCCTTTCTCAAGTTATTAGACTTTTTACCATGGGCCTTTGCTAGATATTATTGAGTTTTTTTTTTTTTTTTTTAATGAATAAAGACTGGAGTTACCTTGATAAAAAGAAAAAAAACAGAGAGAATTAGAGAGACACCCGCACGAAACTGACTATTTTAGAAACAACTCTTCTCGTTTCAAAAATTACAGACACCCATGAGGTATGTACTAAACAACAGATTATCTTATGGGGTTTTAAAGTATTTTCCAGGAATATAAAGAAAATGTACTGTACATAAATTATCCCTGTAAAATTAAAAAAATAATAATAATCGTACCATCTCCACCACACAGTTCCCTCCCAAAACCCACCTCATGTTTCCTTCATGTATGTGTATGTTATATAATTCTCCTAGCTACAGGCAGGAATGGGGCTGCATCTTATAGGGCATTTAAATTTTATGATTAATTTCATAGAATGGTTTAGGTACCATACATTTTTCTCCAAAAAAAAAAGATATATAATTTTAAATTGGGGGGTTGTGGTGTTGGAAACAAGGGTGGATCTTTGTAAGAGTCAGAGCATCTATGTAATTTCTCTAAGAACCAAAGTTATGAGCACATACTTGAGTTCCTCTACACCATAAAAATAAGTTACTTCCCTAATAAAGATTTCAATTTCATGAAATATGAGTTACCCAAGAAAATGAATAAATGGCACTAATGCAGGACTGCATTTCAATTTCATCTCGTAGCAGTATAGTGCTAGCTTAGATATATAATTATTGTATACTGAATATAAACCAGTCTTCAAACGCTGCTTCAATATACACCACTACTATGTACTCACACACCTGATGTTAAATGGCAATGATTGAAAATCAGATTTAACATATATAAATTCTTAAAATAACCAATCAAAAACTCAATTTACCATTATGATCAAGTGAATGGTGCTGGATTTCAGAGTCAGGCATGTGCCTTGAGAATTTAAGGCACAAATCACTGATAGGGAAACCTGCTACCTGATGGTGCTTCTTTCTGGGAAGGGGCAAAAAGACTGAAGTATATTTTAGTAAATACACCATGAGAGTATCCCCAACCTGGAAAATTGGTAATTGGCATTCAATCACATACAACATTTTTTGAAAAATAACTTATAAACCAAGCACATATAACACGTCTATTTACTTACTCTCGTTAGGAGGTGACTCCATGCCGAGGACGTTAAAATATCAACAACAGAACCAGAGCGGTTGTGCTGTCAGACACAAGCACAACATAGAGAAACTTCAATAGTGATCGAGTCATCTTATAGACAAAAAAAAAAAATTGCAGAAACTGCCAAATTTTATATCAAGAAAGAGAAATAATAATGACTAAGTTATGAAAGTAATATGCAGCTCAGACTAAATAAAAAAGATCCCTTGCGATAAAACTAGAAGAACCACGAATGAAGACAAATGAAGTAAACAAAAGTTAAAAACACTCACTTTATCATAAGTACAGCAGATTATATTCCTGGAAGAGGTCTGTTCATATGATATCATTTCGATTGTTCTTGTAACAATCTGAAATTACAGAAAGTACCATATCATATTTAGGGACAGTGCATAATATAAAAAATAACTCAAATGGAATATTGAAAATTGCCAATATGTTAAAATGCCCTCGAGCTCTCAAAAGCAGCATGGAGTACTATGATTCCAGTAGAAGATAACACGTAACACTGAAAAAAATAAAAAGAACTTTACTCATTGTTAAAATGTAATTCAGTTTTTCAAAAGTGAATATGGAACATCTGGTTGAATTCTTGACCTCTTGCAATCACTTCTAAGGGGAATAGTAATTTAAAAACAAAAACGACAAATATAAGCCAACATAAAAAACGAACTATGAATTGCTACCATTGTTCAATTGCAGACTCGTAGTTCTGAAATGTTTTAGGCTCTACAGACTATTATCGTTCAATTGCAGTTCTTCCCAATCTTTAAGGCTCTAAAAATTAATGATTTGCACTTCAGTTCCTAAGTTAATTCTCTATTAGTACAGCATACGAGTTATTCATATCGTTTTTTAATCTCTGCACCTAAATGTTAACCCGATGTTTTGCAAACCCAGTAATGCAATGATCATCTGCCAGTGACGTTTATAAGACCGAAAAGATCAATGTCTAGTGAATAAAACGCTTAAAACACTCCTCCAATTCTCCGGCCTAAAAGAATAAAACGCAAGTGACCTCTCTTGTTTACCCGCCAAACCCACAAATACACAGAAATACATTCATGCATACATATATATAACATATTTAAAACTCTCTTATAACTATATATACATAGAGAGGGGGGACCTCGAGCTGCGACCAGCGGCATTGAGGATCTAAGATAGGCATGGGAGGGGCATTTTCTGAAACAACGACGAAAGATTTAGTGAGGAGCTTGCGGTAGTCAGGAGGGTCGTTAGATCTGAGGAGAAAGGACATAGCTTCATCGCCGCTGCAACTGAGGCAACGCCGCCCCTTACACCTGCACCCTGCTGCCGGAGTTGGTGGTATCAATGACAAGATAGTCTCCGCCAGTGTACGAGCTCGGTTGTGGAATAGTCGCCATAGTACCTCCGGAACTCTCCGTCTCTTCTTTGCCATGACTATTTTGTTGCAGGGCTGAATTTTGAACTATTATTTGGTCCTTTTCGGTGTAAAGAAGTTACTGTATGTGTCTATTGCGATTCCACTACTTGACGGAACAGAGATGTGCACACTTTTTTATGCATTAGCAGGAATGTTGTGTACGTGTAGGGATGATAAAAATTTCTTCAAACCCGAGATTACCCGCTTCTTCACATATTTGGGTAGAGGACGAAGAGGTAATTTCGCATCAGGGTGAGTACGAATAACAAGTAACTCCGCCCGTTTAATATTTAACTTTTTTATTATAAAATTCAATATTTTAAATGAAAAATTTTACAAAATTTCATTATTTCTAGTAAGATTATCTAACAAAGATGACAAATTATATAAGTCTTAATTTATCAAATATATTTAAATAATTTAACTTTAAAAAAAATACATTAATATCTCACTTTAATGAATATGAACAATAAAACAAGTTAAAAAAATAAACAGATAGTAAATGGGGCAAGGGTTGTGCCCCGGCCCACCTTAAATGGGTAACGAGACGGGAAATTACACGATGGGAAAAATTCATTTCTCATATTTTTATTATATACTATTTCAAAAATAAGAAAATAACTTTNTAATTTTTCGTTACTAAGCGGCCATGAGTTAAATATTTTTATCAAATTAATGCAAATTGAGTTACATCATGAACTGAAATTCGCAAGAAAATGAATTATTCAATTTCCAACATTTCCAATCCAACCCAATATTGCACATTATTTCTCATTTCATATTCTATTAGTATTTCAAAATTCCGCTAATAGAAATTCTAGCTTAACTTAAATAGAATTCAGAATTTTTTTAGTTATATTTAACCCATCTTTAATTACTAAATACATCAAATCTGGCATAATTTGAATTCCTAAATATTTTCTAAATAGCGGAATTCAAATTCAGATTTTAAGTGTTTATGCCAGATTTTATATAAGTTAACATCTAGACAAATTTGATGTATTTAGTAATTTTTCGTTACTAAGCGGCCATGAGTTAAATATTTTTATCAAATTAATGCAAATTGAGTTACATCATGAACTGAAATTCGCAAGAAAATGAATTATTCAATTTCCAACATTTCCAATCCAACCCAATATTGCACATTATTTCTCATTTCATATTCTATTAGTATTTCAAAATTCCGCTAATAGAAATTCTAGCTTAACTTAAATAGAATTCAGAATTTTTTTAGTTATATTTAACCCATCTTTAATTACTAAATACATCAAATCTGGCATAATTTGAATTCCTAAATATTTTCTAAATAGCGGAATTCAAATTCAGATTTTAAGTGTTTATGCCAGATTTTATATAAGTTAACATCTAGACAAATTTGATGTATTTAGTAATTTTTCGTTACTAAGCGGCCATGAGTTAAATATTTTTATCAAATTAATGCAAATTGAGTTACATCATGAACTGAAATTCGCAAGAAAATGAATTATTCAATTTCCAACATTTCCAATCCAACCCAATATTGCACATTATTTCTCATTTCATATTCTATTAGTATTTCAAAATTCCGCTAATAGAAATTCTAGCTTAACTTAAATAGAATTCAGAATTTTTTTAGTTATATTTAACCCATCTTTAATTACTAAATACATCAAATCTGGCATAATTTGAATTCCTAAATATTTTCTAAATAGCGGAATTCAAATTCAGATTTTAAGTGTTTATGCCAGATTTTATATAAGTTAACATCTAGACAAATTTGATGTATTTAGTAATTTTTCGTTACTAAGCGGCCATGAGTTAAATATTTTTATCAAATTAATGCAAATTGAGTTACATCATGAACTGAAATTCGCAAGAAAATGAATTATTCAATTTCCAACATTTCCAATCCAACCCAATATTGCACATTATTTCTCATTTCATATTCTATTAGTATTTCAAAATTCCGCTAATAGAAATTCTAGCTTAACTTAAATAGAATTCAGAATTTTTTTAGTTATATTTAACCCATCTTTAATTACTAAATACATCAAATCTGGCATAATTTGAATTCCTAAATATTTTCTAAATAGCGGAATTCAAATTCAGATTTTAAGTGTTTATGCCAGATTTTATATAAGTTAACATCTAGACAAATTTGATGTATTTAGTAATTTTTCGTTACTAAGCGGCCATGAGTTAAATATTTTTATCAAATTAATGCAAATTGAGTTACATCATGAACTGAAATTCGCAAGAAAATGAATTATTCAATTTCCAACATTTCCAATCCAACCCAATATTGCACATTATTTCTCATTTCATATTCTATTAGTATTTCAAAATTCCGCTAATAGAAATTCTAGCTTAACTTAAATAGAATTCAGAATTTTTTTAGTTATATTTAACCCATCTTTAATTACTAAATACATCAAATCTGGCATAATTTGAATTCCTAAATATTTTCTAAATAGCGGAATTCAAATTCAGATTTTAAGTGTTTATGCCAGATTTTATATAAGTTAACATCTAGACAAATTTGATGTATTTAGTAATTTTTCGTTACTAAGCGGCCATGAGTTAAATATTTTTATCAAATTAATGCAAATTGAGTTACATCATGAACTGAAATTCGCAAGAAAATGAATTATTCAATTTCCAACATTTCCAATCCAACCCAATATTGCACATTATTTCTCATTTCATATTCTATTAGTATTTCAAAATTCCGCTAATAGAAATTCTAGCTTAACTTAAATAGAATTCAGAATTTTTTTAGTTATATTTAACCCATCTTTAATTACTAAATACATCAAATCTGGCATAATTTGAATTCCTAAATATTTTCTAAATAGCGGAATTCAAATTCAGATTTTAAGTGTTTATGCCAGATTTTATATAAGTTAACATCTAGACAAATTTGATGTATTTAGTAATTTTTCGTTACTAAGCGGCCATGAGTTAAATATTTTTATCAAATTAATGCAAATTGAGTTACATCATGAACTGAAATTCGCAAGAAAATGAATTATTCAATTTCCAACATTTCCAATCCAACCCAATATTGCACATTATTTCTCATTTCATATTCTATTAGTATTTCAAAATTCCGCTAATAGAAATTCTAGCTTAACTTAAATAGAATTCAGAATTTTTTTAGTTATATTTAACCCATCTTTAATTACTAAATACATCAAATCTGGCATAATTTGAATTCCTAAATATTTTCTAAATAGCGGAATTCAAATTCAGATTTTAAGTGTTTATGCCAGATTTTATATAAGTTAACATCTAGACAAATTTGATGTATTTAGTAATTTTTCGTTACTAAGCGGCCATGAGTTAAATATTTTTATCAAATTAATGCAAATTGAGTTACATCATGAACTGAAATTCGCAAGAAAATGAATTATTCAATTTCCAACATTTCCAATCCAACCCAATATTGCACATTATTTCTCATTTCATATTCTATTAGTATTTCAAAATTCCGCTAATAGAAATTCTAGCTTAACTTAAATAGAATTCAGAATTTTTTTAGTTATATTTAACCCATCTTTAATTACTAAATACATCAAATCTGGCATAATTTGAATTCCTAAATATTTTCTAAATAGCGGAATTCAAATTCAGATTTTAAGTGTTTATGCCAGATTTTATATAAGTTAACATCTAGACAAATTTGATGTATTTAGTAATTTTTCGTTACTAAGCGGCCATGAGTTAAATATTTTTATCAAATTAATGCAAATTGAGTTACATCATGAACTGAAATTCGCAAGAAAATGAATTATTCAATTTCCAACATTTCCAATCCAACCCAATATTGCACATTATTTCTCATTTCATATTCTATTAGTATTTCAAAATTCCGCTAATAGAAATTCTAGCTTAACTTAAATAGA
This sequence comes from Fraxinus quadrangulata, assembly GCA_903798255.1. Taxonomy (NCBI): domain Eukaryota; kingdom Viridiplantae; phylum Streptophyta; class Magnoliopsida; order Lamiales; family Oleaceae; genus Fraxinus; species Fraxinus quadrangulata. The sequence goes on from CAIGRB010038219.1 coordinate 41,732, forward strand.
ATTCAGAATTTTTTTAGTTATATTTAACCCATCTTTAATTACTAAATACATCAAATCTGGCATAATTTGAATTCCTAAATATTTTCTAAATAGCGGAATTCAAATTCAGATTTTAAGTGTTTATGCCAGATTTTATATAAGTTAACATCTAGACAAATTTGATGTATTTAGTAATTTTTCGTTACTAAGCGGCCATGAGTTAAATATTTTTATCAAATTAATGCAAATTGAGTTACATCATGAACTGAAATTCGCAAGAAAATGAATTATTCAATTTCCAACATTTCCAATCCAACCCAATATTGCACATTATTTCTCATTTCATATTCTATTAGTATTTCAAAATTCCGCTAATAGAAATTCTAGCTTAACTTAAATAGAATTCAGAATTTTTTTAGTTATATTTAACCCATCTTTAATTACTAAATACATCAAATCTGGCATAATTTGAATTCCTAAATATTTTCTAAATAGCGGAATTCAAATTCAGATTTTAAGTGTTTATGCCAGATTTTATATAAGTTAACATCTAGACAAATTTGATGTATTTAGTAATTTTTCGTTACTAAGCGGCCATGAGTTAAATATTTTTATCAAATTAATGCAAATTGAGTTACATCATGAACTGAAATTCGCAAGAAAATGAAAATTATTTTTTGTCGTGGAAGAACACAAAAGTCGTTGATGGAAAAGCTAAGTACGGTTGTTGAGGGAAAAGAAAGAAAAAACAAGGTTTATGATTGTAGTGTAACAATAAATTGTTTTATGTGATAAATGGATTAAAACCTGGAAATTTCATTCTAATTGTAACTCTTATTTTAGACTCTATAAATACTAGTATTGGTTCTCAATAAAATAAACACTTGAGTTTTAACTCTTATATTTTCTTCTCTCCTTATTCTATTATTTTATAACATGTTATCGGGACGAAAGCTTAATTCTTCAAAATTTAGAGAATGTAGTAATTTTTTAAAACATAATCATCTATCATATGTACCAAAATTAATTTGGTGACATATGAATTTTTTTCATCAATTCACGCATCCAATTTATGTCTTTAATAGCTTAGGTAATTAAGCAAAAATCATATCTAATTATTCATACATTCAATTCAAAATTTCACGAATCTTGAAGCTGCCTACACACTTTTATTTACAATTGACGTGTATCAACTCTGTAATGATTACAATTGATAAACATATTTGTGCCTATTTATTATGCTGTAATGAATTCTTGTGTATCAATTTGTGTTGCCATCATTGCTTTTGCCTTCATAGATGTAATATTATTTATACAATGAACAGACATGTGCTTCCGTCGCAATTAATTCGTTTATGCAATTCTATACATATTAATTTATGTCTCATGATTCTTGATTTTATAATATATTTATTCTACCTTTAATGCATGTTTGGAGATTTTAATCCTACCTTATGTGTGTATATGAATATTTTCTTTCTAATATATGTAAGGTAATTAATATTTTTTTTAAAATCTAATTAAATAACTTTACATGTTCTCCTATAAATTTTAAATTGATAATTTATCATGTTGTTATTCCTGAAGTAACACAACATTATAATTAACATTCTTAAAGATTATTACTTGCTCCTGAAGTATATGAATTATATTTTTCAATATTTCAGAAGAATATTAGCATATTATTCTTGAAGAAGCAATTGTAAAATACAACGTGTTCCTGAAATAGCACATGTTTTGAAGAACATATTATTTTAAATTAGTGTTTATCCCTGAAGGAAAATCGTAACTTATGTTATGTTAATATTGACTACCTGATATTTAATCATATTCTTTGAAACTAATTGTATTTTCATTTTACTTTATTGTGCAGTTAATCAAATGGCAAACATTACAAAACTTGAGTTTGCTGCACTTGACATATTTAGCAAAATTATTTGTTATGGGTACTCGATGCTGATATCTATCTTGTCTAAAAAGGATTGGAAGAGACAATAAAAGAAGGAAGTAAATAATCCCTGCAGGATCGTGCAAAAGTACTCATCTTCTTTCGTTATCATCTTCATGATGGATTGGAAATTGAATATCTCACTGAGAAAGATCCTCACGTTCTTTAAAAAAATTAACTGAAAAATTTGATCATCAGAGGATTATAGTCATCCCCAATGCCTACTATGAGTGGATGCATTCTCATTTGTAAGATTTCAAAACTATTAGTGAGTACAATTCTAAACTATTCAGAATATGTTCAAAACTGACATTGTGTGGAGAAAAAATAACTGATGAAGATATGTTGGAGAAAACCTTTTTCTATCTTTCACACCTCGAATGTGCTCCTACAGTAGCAATATCGTGAGCGTGGTTTCAAAAGGTACTTAAAACTCATATCTTGTCTGTTTGTGCAAGGCTGAACACGAAAAATCATGGGTTACGTCCCTGGTTCTGTACCATTGCCTGAAGCAAATGGTATTGCATTGTTTGGAGCAAATACAATATCAAGACAAGAAAATGGACGCGAACGTGCACAAGAAATAAATTATGAACGAAATAATCAAGAACAAGGCAATAATTTCAAAAGGCACAAAGTAAATAAAAGTAGCACATCCAAAAAGAAGTATGAAGAAAGTTGCTTTAAATATGGAATGAAAGGGTAATAAGCACGTACTTGTCGTACAGCAAAATACATTGTGAATCTCAACCAAAATCAATCAAGGGAAAAGAAAAAATGGAGACAAATTTTTCTCATTATGATGATCCAATTAATGTGACTCATTTGGATATCTCTGATTTCTTTTCTGATCCAAATGAGAATATTTACCATTTGATTGGGGGTAGTGTAATGGAAGAAATATATTAGTTTACTTTATAGTATTTCCTCTCATTTTAGAAATTCAATTCAAATTATATTCTTATTTTTTGCCAAAAAAAAATGAAACTTTATTATGTATTGTTAATTTTATAATACTGAATTATGTTTGCTCTTTTAAATTTAAATTCAAGTTTTTTCATTTTCTTATAGATTCACAATGGATTGCAAAGATACTTGTTTGATTGATAGTGCAACTACACATACTTATTTTCGAGACAAAAATATTTTTTGGACTTAACATTAGCAGAAAATAATGTTAATACGATATCAGGTACATCGAATATCGTTGAAAGCTCCGAAAAAGTTTGTATTATTTTACCAAACAATACAAAATTATATATTAACGATGCACTTTATTCAAGCAAATCCAGAAAAAATTTGTTTAATTTTAAAGATATCTACTGCAATGGATATCACATTGAGAAGATACAAGAAAATAATATCGAATATCTTTGCATAACTTCTTTTGTATCTGGTCTGAAGCAGATAAAAGAAAAACTTCATGCACTCCCATATGGCTTGTATTATACATTCATAAGAATGGTCGAATCAAATATTATCACGAACCAAAAGTTCGTTGACCCAAAAAAATTTATACTTTGGCACGATTAACTTGGATATTCAGGAGCTATAATAATACGTTGAATAATAAACAACTCACATGGACATCCTTTGAAGAACCAAAATATTATTTTATCTAATGATTATCCATATGTAGTTTGTTTGCAAGGCAAGTTAGTCATTAGACATTCGGTTACAAAGATCAATATTGAATCTCCAACATTCTTGAAAATGATTCATGGAGATATATGTGGACCAATACACCAACCATGTGGACCATTTTGTTATTTTATGATATTAATTGAATCTTCTACTAGATGTTTATATGTTTGCCTACTTTTCACTAGGAATGTAGCTTTTACTAGATTACTTGCTCAAATTATAAAATTTCGAACACAATTTCCCGATTACTCAATTAAGATTATTCGTCTTGACAATGATGGTGAATTTAGATCACAAGCATTTGATGATTATTACATTGTAATTTGTATTATTGTTGAACATTCGATTGCCCATGTAAATATGGTTTAGCGGAGTCATTTATTAAACGTCTACAACTTATTGTTAGACCATTACTTATGAAAACAAAACACTCGGTTTCTGTTTGGGGTCATGTCATATTATATGCTACGTCATTGGTTTGTATCAGAGCATATTATCAATATTCACCTTTGCAACTGGCATTTGATCATGAACCTAATATTTCTTACATGCGGGTTTTTGGTTGTCTTGTTCAAGTCCTTATTTCACCCCCATGAAGACTTGGAATTTATGTGGGTTTTGATTTACCATCTATTATTTGATATCTTGAACCTTTAACATATGATTTATTTACTACACGTTTTGCAGATTGTTATTTTGATGAAATGACTTTTCCAACTTTGGGAGAGAAAAAGCTACATCCTGATAAATAAGGTAAAATTTCTTGGAATGAAACAAGTCTATCTNTTGGAATTGTTGTTGAACATTCGGTTGCGTATGGCCATACACAAAATCGTTTAGCGGAGTCATTTATTAAACGTCTACAACTTATTGCTAGAACACTACTTATGAAAATAAAACTCTCAACTTCTGTTTGGGGTCATGCCATATTACATGTTGCGTCATTGGTTTATATCAGACCAACTGCATATTATCAAGATTCACCTTTACAACTGGCATTTGATCATGAACCTAATATTTCTTATATGCGGGTTTTTGGTTGTGCCGTTCAAGTCCGTGTTTCATTCCCACAACGGACTAAAATGGGTCCCCAAAGAAAACTTAGGATTTATGTGGGTTTTGATTCACTATCTATTATTAGGTATGTTGAACTTTTAACGTTATTACACGTTTTACAGATTTCCATTTTAATGAAATGACTTTCCCAATTTGGGGGGGGGGGGAAACATACATCCTGATGAATAAGGTAAAATTTCTTAGAATGAAATAACTCTGCAGATATATTGGTTGACATAAGAAAAGTGACAAAGTCATATACCAGAAAAAAATATTTCAACAAAATTGATGTCCATGCAGGACAATTTGCTGTAGCAAAAGAATCTCAAATACGCTAGAAGTGTGGCCGATTAGTTGGTTTAAAAGACTCTATATCTCGAAAAAGAAAAGTACAAGAGAAAAATCAACAAAAAACTTCAGAAGAATTAATATTAGAAAAGATTGATTAATCAAATATTGAAAATATGGCTTCTAAAGAACCACAAGTGTCCGAAAATAATGAGATTTCAAGAAATTATATGTTATCTCATAAATTATGGGAAAGAAATAATGTTGTTATAGACATTATTTTTGCCTTTAACGTGGCTCTTGATATTATGCAAAATGCGGATCCTGAACCATAATCTGTTAAAAACTGTCAAAATAGAAATGATTATGCAAAGTCGAAAGAAGTCATATAGGCAGGACTGAATTCCTTAGAGAAACAGAAAGTTTTTAGACATATAGTTTGAACACTTGAAAATATAATCCATGTTGGATACAAATGTGCTTTTGTACGAAAAAGAAATGAAAATAATGAAATTAAAAAATACAAAGCCCAACTCCTAGCTCAATCTTTCTCACAAAGACCAATAATTGATTATGAGGAAACATATTGTCCCGTAATAGACACCATTACTTTTAAATTCTTAATTAGTTTGACTATGTCATAAATGCTCTATATGCGCCTTTTGGATGTAGTGACTGTTTATTTATATGGTTCATTTGATAGTGACATATATTTGAGAGTCATTGAAGGACTTAAAGTGCGACAAACAAATGATACATGCCCGAGAACCATGTTCTCAATTAAATTGCAAAGATCATTATATGGATTGAAACAATCTGAACGCATGTGATATAATCACCTTAGCGAATACTTTTTGAAGGAAGGCTATAAAAATGACAATATCTGCCCATGTGTTTTCATAAAAAAAATAAATATTGAATTTACAATTGTGGTAGTTTATGTTGATGATTTAAATTTAATTGAAACTTCTAAAAAGCTCATAAAATTGCAGAGTATTTGAAAAATGAATTTGAAATGAAAGATTTGGGAAAAATCAAATTCTGTCTTAGGTTGCAAATTAAAAATTTCCCAAAAATATTATTTGTTCATCAATCTACTTACACACACACACACAAAAAAAAAAAAAAAAAAAAAATTCTTAAAACGATTTTATATAGATAATGCTCATCCATTGGCATCACTTATAGTAGTTCGATGATTTGATGTGAAAATGATCGTTTTCGTCCACTTGAAGATGAAGAGAAGATTCTTGGTCCTTAAGTACCATAACTTAGTGTAATTGAAGTATTAATCTATCTTGCAAACTGTATTCGACCCGACATAACTTTTTCTTTAAATCTTATTGCATGATATGGTTCTACACCAACACAAAGACATTGAAATGGTGTTAAAAATATTTTTTGTTACCTAAAGGGTACTATTCATTTGAGAGTATTTTATTCTCAAAAGTCGAGATCTGCTTTAGTGGGATATGCAGATACACGTTATCTCTCTTACCCATATAAAACTAAATCACAAACATGATACGTTTTTACACGTGGAAGAACAACTATATCATGAAATTTTGTGAAGCAATCCTTGACAACAACATCCACAAATTATTCTGAAATTATTGCTATCCATGAAGCGGGTTGAAAATGTGTATGGTTGAGGAACATGACCCATCATATCCAAGTATCATGCAGATTAATCTAAACAAAAGATAGTCAAACAATTTTGTATTTTGCATTGCACAACTCAAAGGAGGTTATATCAAAGGAGATAAGACGAAGCATATTTCTCCAAAATTCTTTCATACACACGAGTTTCAGAAAAATGATGACATCAATATTCAACAAATTCGTTTAAGTAACAATGTGGCTGATTTATTTATAAAAGCACTGCCAACATCTACATTCAAGAAATTGGTTCATAAGATTAGAATGCGTCAACTCAAAGATTTACAATGATCAACATCAGGGAGAGTAGTTGTACTCTTTTTCCTTCACTTAGATTTTATCCCACTAGGTTTTCCTAACAAGGTCTTAATGGGGTAGCATTTATTTTTAATATTCCAACATAACTGTACTCTTTTTCCTTCATTTGATTTTTTTGTCCCATTGATTTTTTTTTATCAAAAAAGGTTTTAATAAGACAGTTATTGTACAAATAATCATCAAATGGGGAGTGTTGTAAAATAATGAGATAATTATTGTTGATTATTTAGTATTATCATAATATATAGATAAGTCTAGTTCAGTTCAGAGAGTCTAATTCATTCCCATTGTAATTCTTATTTGAGACCCTATAAATACTGGTCTTAATTCTCAATAAAATAAACACTTGAGTTTTAATTCTTATATTTTCTTCTCATGTTCTATTATTTTATAATAATAACAACTTGTTCTTTTATAATTTTAACTTCGCATTTGTTAAAAGTAGTCACTCCCAAGTCTGAAAAATTGAGGGTTTCAAAAAAGAATTTTAAAATAATAAAAAAATAGTGGCTCATGGGCCCACTCAAAGGCTCACGAGTCTTTATGCCGAACCGAGTGGGACTTTTTGACAGAAGCTGAGACATTTTTTTTTATTTTTTTTAATTCGAACCAGAAATCGCACTACGACTCCCAAAAGTATAATGAAGACATGTAATTATATTTCTTCAAAATAATTATCTAAAGATAAGAAATAGGTAAACTTAGAAATCATATTTCATCAAAACTATTACAAAGTTGTAAAAAATATCTTCCTTTAACCTGGTTTGGGACCAATACAATACGTAGATGGAGTTAAATTTTTTACATGAATTAATATTTCATGTACAATTTTTTTAAAATAAACATATTAAATAAATATAATAACAATTAAAGAAATGAAACATACTTACATTTCTGTCTTAGTACTATGCAATTGTACATCTAAAAAGATATCGAAAGGCCACTTTCATCTTCTTGAAGTCAATGGCGTACAAACTTGTGCTTTTATGAAGGTTGTAATATTTTTTAGGTCACATGATGTATCTCAACCTAATATATGGTGTCCCATGATATACCTTATGTCTATAAGTATTAATAAAATTGCAAGTGCTGTTAACAAGTCCGGGACTATACAACATTGGATATTGATACAACTGTGCATTCCACCATTGAAGCATATTGAAGAAGTAAGGCTCTACTAATGTCTCATCCTTGTCGGTGCTCCGAGTATATTGGTTTCAAACATTTAGAACTCAAAAAACTTAAATCTATGTATTTAAATTGAATTCCATTAATGCTATTTTAATAATATGGGGAACATTACAATGAAATCGAATTTTACGCCTCTATATTTTCGATATTGCATTCCCCAATTTACTTAAAAGTACTTTCTAACATATGAGTACCATATTGTATAATTGATTGTAAACACTTATTATAGTAAATATATTCAAACAACCTGCCCAAATGAAAAGAAAAAAATAATTGAAAAGAATAACTTCAAACGAATTACAAAATTAAGAGAGTGGTAGAACAAAAATATAGTGCTAAATAGCTGGAGGAGATATAGTAGAGAGATTGTAGAGAATGTTGGAAGTGACATGTAACGACATTTGGTTTTCAAAGACTCCTTATTTACAGACTTGAAGAAAAATTGAAATTTGAATTCAAATTTGGGATTCAATGATACCCTACATCATGCATGGTACCATCAACTCTGGATGGCCTTAAAAGCATCCATGTAAGCTCATGAACTAACTCATGTAAGCCACTATTACTCGAGTTACACCAGTATCTGTTGGAAGATGGCAAGTAATTACTTTACCGAGAATTGATTTGGACAGAATAACGCCATGCCGAACAATGAACGATATAAAATATTTTTGATCGAGGTAAGAGTTCGACTCTTTCTCTTTAAGACGTTAATGTCCCGCACTGGTACTGCCGATATTCAGGCACTCGTCTCCCAAGATATAACAACCTCGACTTGTAATAGTAACACTATAAATTACAAGACCTGACAAACCTACTAATATTTTGATCTCTTTAAACAATTGGAGGATTAGAATGCACAAAAATAATTTTCGAGTCTGGAATGCAAATATGAATAATGTAGGGATGAAAGAATAATTTTGGAAGAAGAATAAAATCAGAATTGATTTTGGAGTGAATGAAAATTGGGGTCACGACAGCCAAAAAGTTGTGTCTTCAACAAGCACAAATCGTTTAGATAGGATCAACCGTCAACTGTCCTTTTAGAAGAATCTACGTGTCAGACACAGAAAAATCGGGGAATAAAAAATAATATAAATAATATATATTATTTTGAAATAATAAAATAATATAAATTAAATATTATTTTACTAAAAATATATATCAGCTTAGCCCAAATCCAAATCAAATCCAAGCCTAAGCCCAAGCCAACGACTTGTGACCTGTGCCCGTGCTCATGCTCGTGCCGTGCCGAGCTGGCCGATCGGTCGGACAGACGGTGGCAACTGTGCGCGCGTGTGGTCTTTGGCCCAACCTACTATCATGTAGGTTCTCTCATCTTCAAAGACTATTGGTACTCATTGGGTCCCGAACTCAGGTCTCAACTTCAAGTGGTCATCTTTTGGTCTTAATTTCTCACTCAACATAAATTGGTTTTGAGAAAATAAATATATTACATTAATCTACCCATGGAGTAGAACACACTCGGCCAAAGAAATATTTTGTCCAACTAATGGGACTCACTAAAATAATTGGTCAAAAGTTGGTCAAACCAACTAATAAAATTAAATTTTCCAACCATCCCCCATATGAATGAAAATTAATACACTAAACTATACAGACCTTATAGAGAGATCAAACGGAATGTTATCGCATCCAGATATGTACCTTATGGGTTTGAACATTTCGTAGTAGAATACTATCGAATTTACTTGACTAATCAGTGAACATGGTATCTTGAACTATCAGCCGTTAATGTAAACCAAAACAATAATATCAACACAATAACCTTCCTAACATTTTTGAGTTCTCACTGTTGTGTTCATTTTGGCCCTGAAAAACTCTTGGATTTCATAAGTGATTTAGAGAATTCAAACCTTTGAAACATTCTCATAGAAGAGGCCACACTTCACACTTATATAGGTAATATCCTATTAAGAGTATCTGACATACCCCTTAGATAGTCTAAGATATAGAAATTATTAAAACTATAACTTAACCTAAACATTTCTGCAGATAGCACTTTTTTACCGTAGGAATGGGTAGGAGTTAACTCTGAAGTGCTTAATTGAATATTCCTAAGTTAGTTATCCTATTAAACCAAGATTTTGTGATCTCCAGTCAGCAAGGTTGAGTTACCATTACAAATATTCTTGCGTAGAAGGCTTTAAGTCCATTCCCCTTGATAAGCCGTATACTTGATATCTTGTTAAACCTTTGGTAAGCGGATCCGTGAGATTTTCTCTAAACTTTACATAATCTATAGAAATAACACAATTTGAGATCAACTACTTAATTATATTATGTCTTCGACGAATATGTCGAGACTTACCATTATACATACAACTTTGTGCTCTACCGATAGTCGACTATCATAATGTATACTAATTGCAGGCACAGGTTTTGGCCAACATGGAATATCCTCTATAAAACTTCGAAGCCATTCTGCTTCCTCTCCAGCTTTATCTGAAGCTATGAACTTAGATTCCATTGTGAATTGAGCTATACATATTTGTTTAGAGGATATTCAAGATACGGTTGCACCACCAATGGTAAAAACATACCCACTAGTGAATTTTGAGTATGTTGTATCTGACATCCAATTAGCATCATTGTATCATTCTAATGCATCTAGATATCTAATATAATGTAATCCAATATTTGAAGTGTATCGTACATTTCTAAGAACCCTTACCAATGCATTACAATGGTCATTATTTGGGTTACTTGTATATCTACTAAGTTTGTTCACTGCATATGCAATATCAAGACGAGTGCAGTTTGTAATATACATTAGACTGCATATTATCCGAGGGTACTCCAATTGAGATACGGGTTCACCTTTATGTTTGGTCAAATGTAGAGTTAAGTCTACCGGTATTTTAGCTGGACTTTCATCATATATATGAAACTTCTTAAATACAGTCTCAACATAGTGAGATGGAGATAATACAAGTCCCTCATATATTTTAAGAATTTTAATTCCTAATATTACATCTGTAATACCCATATATTTCATGTCAAAATGTTTTGTCAACATTTTCTTGGTATTTGTTATGATATCATAATTACTACCCATAATTAGCATATCATCAACATAGAGACATACGATTATATATTGTTCACGAAAAATATGTTTCGAATTTAATTTACCGCAAGTGCACGGTTAGTTGACAAGTAATAAAGTGGAAATTCTAGAATTTCGAGCATCGTTCCCACGAGGATTGATTTAACTTGATTTTTATTATCGCGACCTTAACCGAATCTATCAAATTTGAGATGAGTTTTTTCAGATTTTATGATTAAACTAAGAGTAACATGCAATTTAAACTAAAATTACGAACTAAATGCAAAAATGATGTTTCAATGCAAAAGATTAATGTAATTAATATACGAAAAAGTACACTAGGATCCCGAATCACCAAACAAAGTTCACTTTTAACCCCTATTTTACAATTCGATAACACGATGAATTGGTTAAAAAATCAATATTTCTAACATATCCAACAATCTCTTTCGAGTAGAATTGAACATATTCTAGCATACCATTTGACTATATTTCTATGACAAATGCAATATACAAGAATGCATGACGTTTTGTAAACACTTAGAGATTCACGTAAAGCATAGCAATATATTTTTATCCCCTATTGAACCCTACGATGATTTATACCTTGTAGAATCTATTTTCCTTCTTTCGAATGCATAAAATAGATCACCCTAACTCACATAGTCACATACATTTAACTATAGAGACAAGAAATTGTATATAAATCATTCAACATCCATCAATCGTGTTTGAATACCAAATTGCAAAATAGAGAATTAAAAGATCACAATGCGAGGTTCATCATTCACCTAATACATAAAAAGTCTAGTCTAATATGGGTAAATTAAAAGAATAATAAAAATAATAAAAAGAAAACATCAAGAAAAACTTGAATAAAATCTTGAAATCTTGAAAATTAGAGTGAAAATCCTTGTTCGCGCCTTCTCGTTAGCTCTCCAATGTGTTTTTTCTCTTAAAACTTGTGTAACTCTAGTTTTTGGATGAGTTTAGAGTTAAATAGGGCGTCAGATACCTTTCCATAAAAATTGGAATGAAATAAGGAAACCAGAATTTTCGCACTCAGATTGAACCATGTGATCACATAGTTATATTCTGCGTGATCACATAGAACAACCAAAATATTCACTGCATTCCCTATAAATAGTTGGGTGATCACGCAGCATTTATACCATATGATCACATAGAAGAAATATTTTTTATTTAGTGCATTTTGGTCCCCAAGTTTTGCTTTATCAGATTTTGACCTCGTTTCTCCACGCCATCACATCCACAATTTGTTACGTAGTGTAGTTCCATGCTCGATTCGCCATTTGGGTAAGCTTTTGAATAATTACATTTTAGTCCCTGAACTTTCATTCTCTTCCCTTTTAGTCCTTTTTCGCACGTTCTTGCACACTTTTCATTCAATCCATCAATGTAGTCCTACAAACGTAAATTATATCAAATTAAGCCATATTTCAATATATCTCTCAACAATAGTCCATGTTTTGTGACCTAAATAAGTGCGCTAAGTGCATTTTGGTCCCCAAGTTTTGCTTTATCAGATTTTGGCCTCGTTTCCTTTTTCTCCAAGCCATCACATCCACCAATTGTTACGTGGTGTAGTTCTATGCTCGATTCGCCATTTGGGTAAGCTTCTGCAATCATCTATAAAAGTAATAAAATGCTTTTTACCTCTTCTAATTTGCACAAACTTTAAATCAAAAATATCATTGTGAATTAATTCTAGAGAATTCGAGTTCCTTTAAACTGAATGAAACAATGTTTTAGCTAATTTAGCCTCTACACATGTTTCACACCGATGATTTTGATCAAAGGAAATAGAAGGCAATAAATCTAAACTTACTAATTTACGTAAAGTATTAACATTTACATGTCCTAACCTATCATGTCATAAGTTAAAGATTCAATTAAGTAAGCAGAAGATTTATTCTTATTACTATCAAAATCACGAAGTATAGGCATTACATTCATTTTGAATAGCCCATTGGCTAAGTACACTTTGCCTATAAACATGCCATTTTTGGTGAGTATAAACTTGTCAAATTCAGATACTAGCATGAACTCACTCTTGCTTAACAAAGCTCCAGATACCAAGTTTTTGTAAATATCAGGAACATGCAGCACATCGATGAGTGTTACTTCTTTCCCTGATGTCATCTTCATCACTACTTTACCTGGACCAACAACTTTTGATTTTGTCAAGTTGTCCATGAATAGTTGTTGTCCATTGATAGGAGTGTAAGATGAAAACATCTTCTTATTAGCACAAACGTGACGAGTAGCACCTGTATTAATGAACCATTTTTCTCGGATTGTCCACCATGTTTGTTTCAAATACAAAAGCTGAGAGCATTAGTTTAGACACACCGTTAGATAATCTGTTTTCATCGGTCAAGTGTACTTGGTCCTTTTTGTTTTGTTTTTTCTATTGGCAGTCCTTTGCAATGTGATCGGGCTTACCACAATTATAGTAATCTCATTTGAATTTCTTGGTCTTGCTCTTTTGTTTGCCATTACCTGAGTGCTTCATTTTCTTATTAGTATTTGGCTCTACCAAATTGACTTCAGCCTCCATTTACAGCTTTCCAAATTTTTTTTCAGAATTGTGATTATCTTTCTCAATTCTTAATTGTACAGTCAGATCTTCAAGTCCCATTTCCTTGTGTTTATTATTGATGTAGTTCTTGAAATCTTTTCACATTGGTGGCAATTTTTCGATAATCGTAGCAACCTGAAACGACTCAAAGAGTTTCATACCTTCTGCATGTATATCGTGCAAGATGATTTGTAGCTCTTGGACTTAATTCATAACTGATTTAGAATCTACCATTTTGAAGTCCCGGAACTTGCCTACAACAAATTTCTTCAATCCGACATCTTCCGTTTTGTACTTCTTTTCCAATGACTCCCACAGTATTTTAATATCTTAACCGAACATTATACGCTATATAGTGTGTTGTCAAGATAACTGAGGATGTAGTTCCTGTACAAGAAGTCACTATAACTCCATGCATCGAAAGCTGCTCTTTTTTGAGAACCTGTTTCATCCTCCTCAATAGTTGGATCATCTTTACTCAAGAATTTCGTCAAATTCAGAGTGTGAGATAAAAAAATATTTTCTGTTGCCATCTCTTAAAATTCACTCCCGTGAACTTTTTCGATTTCTCCCCATGAGCATGATTAGGGGGTACGACAGATGCAATATTACTTGCCATTATCACCTTGAAATTGTTGGAAGATGGCAAGTAATTATTTCACCGAGAATTGATTTGAACTGAATAACACCGTGCTAAACAATGAACGATATAAAATGTTTGTGATCGAGGCAAGAGTTCGACTCTTTCTCCTTAAGATGATAATACCCCACACTAGTGCGACAGTATTCCCGCACTCGTCTCCCAAGATACAACAACCTCGACTTGTATTAGTAGCACTACAAATTATAAGACTCGATGNAAAATTATTTTTCGAGATATGATTGCAAACTATGAATAATGCAGGGACGAAAGAATAATTTAGGAAGAAGAATAAAATCAGAATTGATTTTGAAGTGAATGAAAACAGGAATATGTTGGCTAATTTATAGAAGTTGAAAGGTTGTGTCCAAAAGACACAATAGTCGAAAAGTTGTGTCTCCATCTAATACAAACTGTTTGGACATGAACAGTCAACCACCAACCATTAACAGCCAGTCTAGAAGTATCCACGTGTTATGCACAGAAAAATATGTAAATGTTGGTTTTCTCCCCTTCAAAGACTATTGATACCCTTTGGAGCCCAAACTCAAGTTCCAAACTTCAGCAATATAAAGTGGTTTATATTTTTCTAACTTTCCTATTTGGGATTGACACTTTTCTAATTTCCCACCAATTTTTATTCCAATTTATTTCAATTTCAAGTGGTTATCTTTTGACCTTAATTTCTCATTCATCTTAAATTGGTTTTGAGAAAATAAATATATTACATTAATGAACTCATGGAGTAGAACACACTCGGCCAAAGAAATATTTTGTCCAACTAACGTGATCCACTAAAATAATTGGTCAAAAGTTGGTCAAATCAACTAATAAAACCAATTTTTTCAACAGTATCTCACCTTAGGTAACACCCTAGTTGCACCATTTTCGTCCCAATAAATGAAAGAGTGTTTGAGCTCATAGAAAGTGTTCAATGAAGTTGTGATGCTACTGATAGTCGCTCCATTTGGGACATGTAGATTGAGATAGCATAAAGCTTCCACCATAATGCAACAATGTCGCTTTCAACTATGAATTTTAGGCCCTCCAGTAAAGTCATAAATTCACTAGTTAGTAGAGATAAAACACCCCAGATTTTTAGTTCTGTTTTTTTTTAAATTATTGGCAGCCGCACAGTGCTGCAGCGAAGCAGCACCACCGACTGCTTGGCCCGCGCTGTCGTGAGCAACATTGCCGTGGGGGGCCAACGACGCTTGTTACAGTTGAACAATGTCATTTTTTCCACTGCAGCGTCGATGGCTGTTGCTAAGCGGAAGCGCGGCACGACCCCTCCTATTGTGGGCATGTCGTAGCCGCCGGACGCGGGCCCCCTCCCCAAGAAGATTATTTTAGGGTTTTCAAGTTGGTTGAATTTGGGAGACTGGGGCTTGTGTTGGAAATTAGAACAATTATGTCCCTTAATTGAAATTTAAGAATTAGGGTTAGGGTTGCAATTTTTAAAATGAGTTTTTAATGCTTCAGTTCCTTAAGTTTAAAGCTTTGGTAATTCAGCCTCTTAAGGTTAAAATTCATCCAAATTGGGCATTTAAAGTTTAGGGTTTAATAATTTAGTCCCTAAAGTTTGAAACTAATTAATTTAGGCCATTAAAGTTCTGAATTTTGTAATTATGCCCCTAAAAGTTCCTCATTTGTTTAAATTGGCCCCTAAAGTTTTGAATAATTAATTTTTTAGATCCCTAAAAGTTTGAATGATTAATTATTGACTCCTAAAGTTTCGAAAAATTAATTATTGACCCCTAAAGTTTTGAATAATTAATTTTTGATCCATAAAGTTCTGAATTATTAACTTTTAGGCCCATAAAGTTTCAAAATAAATCAAATATGCAAATTCAATTATTTTCTTTTTCAAATTTTGGTACAAATGACTCTTTTGAAAGGTATAATATTTGAAAGTGAATTAATTGAAGTAACATGTTGCCAAAGCGACCTCTCTTGTGGAAATTAATTAATTTGGAATATTAAAACGTGTTGTGTGTGTTATTCATGCGGATATTTGATCGGCCCGAAGGAATGTCAATATTTGGCTGAATTGCACATACACATGTGGTGATAAATTTGTGACGATTATTTAGTTTAATGCGTGCTCAATAAATCGGTCCAAAAAAAGGTTTATTGATTGACATATTTCTTTATTGTCAGTGTTTGATCACTACACCAAGATTACTACTTACAAGTCAATGTTTCTGTCCAAAGACTAAGTATTGATGTTGTGCTAGGTATCTTGTCATGAGCCCTACCATTATTTGAAATTATTATTTGTATATTAAGGATTGTGAGCTCTTCCAATTAATTGTTTTGTAATTCAATTTCAGGTTCTGCTTCTAATATCTCTACTAGCATCAATTCAATTCAAATGCTTAATAACACAAACTTTAAGGTATGGTAAAAGAATGTGATGATTTTTTCAGAGTCATAGATCTGGACCTTGCTTTACGGGTCGATGAACTTGTTGCACTTATTGAAACTCTGATGACAATAGGGAGATGAAAAAGTGGGAATGATCGAACTGCATAAGCTTGGTGGTCATAAAGTGTTCTATTCTAAAAGCATTTCGGGGCACTACGTCCGATAAGGTGACTACGGCTAAGAGTCTCCTTAAGGACATTGAAAAGAGATTTGCCAAGAATGAAAATGTTGAAACTAGTACACTTTTGGCAAATCTTATCTCAATGAGATACAAAGAGAAATGAAACATACGGGAGTACATTATGGAAATGTCTCACATTACTTCAAAATTAAAGGCACTCAAGTTGAATTTATCTAAAGATTTGTTAGTGCACTTGGTTCTGATATCCCTTCCGCACTCAGTCAATTTAAGATGAGCTACAATTGTCAAAAGGACTCATGGTCCCTTAATTAGCTCATCTCACACAGTGTCCTAGAAGAGGAAAGATTGAAGCATGACAAGACAGAAAGTGCTCATTTAGCCACCACATCCAGGGACAAATGGAACAAGAAGATGAAAAATGATAAGAAAGCTGTGGGTACAACATTGCAAAAGAAACAACATAAGGAACAAACAGAGGGTGGTTATTTCCATTGACCTGTGATTCAATATAGCTCTACTTGTTTTGATTATAATAAACAATACACTTATATTTCTAACAAGTCTTGTTTCTTGAGTTTTTTGTGAATATATCTTTTAAACATTCAAATGACTCAAATTGTCAACCATTAAAGAACAAGCAATCAAAAAATATTCGAAGAGAACAAGAACTTTGAAGATTAGAGTTTAGAAGTTGTTTATCGAAACTTCAATTTATGTGTAAATGTATTAACTTATCAATTTTTAGCAAGTGCATGCAGCTCAAACAATTTTTCATAATTTATCACTTGCATAAAAATGTTTTTGATATAAAAATGATTTTGGAAAAATGAATATTTTGATATAAAAACTAATTTCCAAAATTTGTATACTTTGGTCGATCGAAGTATACACTGGTCAAACGAAATCGGTTGCTTACCGTATTTGCATGCATCTTACCGATTTTTACACTGCTTACCAGATTTGCAATCTTACAGATCGAAGTATAAACTGGTCGATCGATCTGCTCAAACCTAAGTGTTAGCCGAAACTCTAACGGTTTGAATTTTACAATGACTATATTTACACTTCAGTCGATCGAAATTGATCAGCCGAAACTTCC
>CAIGRB010038239.1:0-21672 GCA_903798255.1 Fraxinus quadrangulata
AAGGTCTAATCCTCTAAAACAAGTGTTCGGGGGCTTAATCATGATTTGTGGCCTGTCTTCTATTTTATGCATTTGCTTTTTCAGCTATATAATTTTTTTATTTAGCCTTTGTGCGGACATCTCTCCATTAAGCTTTCTAAATAACCCATGTAGCGAGTGTTAGGCTGATGACTCCCAAGTCAGGTAACTTTAGGACATCATGTTTTAACCTTGCAGACTTAATTACTCGAGTAATAAAGGTTACGAATAGATGTTTCACAATGAGATTATTATAGTCGTTCACAATTTTTTTTCTTCGTAGTGCAATGCCCCTTATTAAATATGTATTCTCAAGAATTGACTTCTAACTTAAAGTTTTTACCTAATTTTTATCATATTGGTGTCAGATAGTACACACAAATTTTAGCACACATAGAATCCACATCTACATCCATGTCTCCCTATAAAAGTTCAATCATCCAAATATCCTTTGGTTTAGGGATTTGAATCTTGTTTAATGGTTGTCTGTGTTTAGCATCTAAGTTCTCTATTTCAACCTCTAAACGTGAATCAACTTACTCATGTACAACGTTACAATCAACTCACGTGCATAAGTATTTTCCATTTCACATGAATAAGCAAAAATATTAACTCAAACACATAACTTATCCACAATTCATAAACTAACATATGTTCTAAATTATTTATACCAATGCCAGCAAGGCTATCTAACTCAAACAAGCATTCAATTATTTTTATCTTTTTTTTTAATCACAAAAAATTAAAAAACTAAGACAATTAGACAATTTTTTTTATATTTCACCTCAAGTTTAAACTATACATTGTCCTCAATGTTAAATGAAAGGAAAATGAGGAGAACTTTCCCGAATCATCTGCATTGCCAATGACGTTATTGTGCTATGATGCTGGATTTGATGGATTCTTCTTTTATCTTCTCTCTCAAACTTGAGATTTCCTATAAAAAATAAACAAACTCATTATTAACTAAAATTTGACACTTATATAAAAAACTAAGAGGTACACAGATAGAAAGTTTGGGTTACCTTCGAAAAACATTTTTTAACGTCATTAACTTGACATAATCGAATTGCCTAGGTTGTGTCACCACGTGGCACTTCTCTCATGTTTCCAAAATTGTTCCTCGGTTTTAAACTCTTCTTCAATATAGTGTGGCTACTAGGATTAGGACGCGGCTTCAACTCCGGTATAACTTTCCAAACCTCTTTTGATTTGATAGCATTGGGAGGTTTCAAATGTTCTACAATGTAGTTTTTCTTTCTGTTTGGTGGATTGAATTCTTGAACTAAGATGAAATCTACCTATTCCTTGGTCACTTTGTAGCTTCCAATAGCAGTTGTATCAATTGTTGAGTAATTGGTTGACATGTACTGCTCTAAAGGGTCATAGAACAATTTTCTTTTTGAAATTTTTACCCTCAACTACATCAGTTGATTAGACCATATGGCAAGTGTTGACTATTTCTGAGGATTTCTTCATTTGATAAATTTTGAACATGACCCGCTCTTCATTATCAGGAAGTGTCAGTTTTCCTTCGAACATCAATCAGACTTCTCCCAGTTGCCAAGAAGGGCCGACCAAGAATTAATGGCAATTCTTGATCTTCTTTCATATCCAAAACCACAAAGTCCGTAGGGAAGATTATCCTATCAATTTTAACCAACACATCTTCAATGATCCCTATAAGATATGTGATGAATCTATTAGCTAGTGTCAAAGTGATAGTAGTCGGCTTCACTTCTCCAAGTCCCAATTTAAGGAGATGGGCATTAGATTAATGTTAGCATCTAGATCACACAGTACCTTATCGGTCATAAACTCGCCAATTGTGCATGGAAATGTAAAGATGCCGAAATCTTTCAATTCTAAGGGAGCTTTTTTTGGAGAATTGCACTGCACTCTGCTGTAAATGTTACTATCTCAAACTCCCCGCTTCCTCTTCTTTGACATCACTTTCTTTAGGAACTTGGCATAATTTGGCATTTGTGCCAAGGCATCTACAAAAGGAATGTTGATGTGGATCTTCTTGAAAACTTATAGGAACTTTGCAAACTGCTCATCAAACTTCTTCTTCAAAAAACTATGTGGTTATGGTATTTGTGGCTTCAAGATTGGTGGATTGTTTGGGAATGAAATTGAGTTAGGCTTATAATCCTTCTTTGTGGGCTTTACATCAATCTGTTACTCAACTAGTTTTTCTTTAACAAAATTCAAAGCAGGTGTAGGATCCAAGGCCTCTATAGGCTTGCTCTATCCAATCTTTTTACCACTTTTTATTATGATGGCATTGCAATGCATCCTTCGGTTTATCTCGGTGTCATTGGGAAACTTCCATTTCTATTGGGAATTTATTGCAGTTTCTAGCTGACAAATCTATACCTTTAGATTTTTCATTGTGGTCCCCATATTGGTCATGTCCGTTTCGATGCTATCTAGTCCTGACTCACCATTGTTGAATATCACTCTAGTCTAAAAAATAAAGGTTCCCAAAATGTCATCCAGTGGTGTCTTTTCTTCAGAAGCCTGATTATTGAACCAGGTGGAGGTTGCAGTGCATTCCTGGTCTTACCATAAAATAGATTCTCATGGTTTTGTAACCCTGGATGGTAATAATTTGCTGTGTAGTTTCCTCTTTGGTTGAAGTTCCGACCATTTACAAACTGAACTTGCTCATTTTTTCAACTCAGTCTCCTGGTATAAAGTAGAAGCAGCTATAATAGAATCTACTTTCTATTGAGTTCCCTATGAAATTGATGCAGTTATTTTGGTTGTGAGTGATGACATCTAAGCTACAAGAGTTGTAATGGGTTCTAGTTCATAAAGGCCAGCAACTTTCTTTGCACGTGAAAGGTTACTTGGTCATTGGTAGCTATTGGTGACTATTTCATCCACTAAGGAGTAAGCCATATCTGCAATCTTGGACATCAAAGTACCTCATGTTGCAGCATCAACTAGAGTCCTTTTTTTACCATTCAACCTGTTTTAGAAGATTTCCATTTGCATCTAGTCCCGATAAACATGTTGAGGACATCTTCTAAGTAGATATTTGAATCTCTAACAAGCCTCGTAGAACGATTCGAAGTCTGCTTCTCTAAACTGGCCAATTTTACTCAGCAATTGAATCACCTTGAAAGGGAAAAAAGTATTGATAAAGAATTTATTAGCTAACCCTTCCCAAATTGTAATGGATCCATAGACAATGATTGGAACCATATTTTTACTTTATCCCTTAAGGTAAAACAAAATAGACGGAGTCTAATGGCATTTTCAGTAACGACGTTCATCATCGCGATGTCGTAAATCTCGAGAAAATGACCAAGATAAGCATTTGGATCATATGTTGGAGATCCCCCAGACTGATTTTGTTGAACTATATGTATCAATCATGGCTTCAGTTCGAAGTTATTTGCTGCCACTGCCTAGCGTGCAATACCGAAGTATTTGTCATTGACAATTGGGCGACATAGTCTCTAATACCCTACTGTTGATTGTTTTGATTAATTGCATGTTCTTATTGTTCTGCCATTGTTTCACGTTCGTTTCTTTGTAATCCCTTGGAAGAAGGAAAGTGCATTCTAGTTTAGGATCAATGGGTAGTAGTTCGAGATTCCTCGATCTTCGCATAAACCTGCAACAAGAATAGCAAACTAATTAAAAGTAATGAGGTCTAAATTAAAACAAAAGTTACTTTGTAGTAATATCAATAAAAATCAAATTGAACAATCCTCGACAACGGAGCCAAAAACATGTTATGCGTCTTAAGTAACGTAAATATACCGCAAGTGTACGGTGTCAAATTTTGTAATATAATAATGAAGTTAGGATATCAAACTCACAAGAATTGTAATTTAATTTTATACTAAGTAATATAATTATGTAGCCTCTATTTTACCTAGATGATTGAATTTTTGAATCAATGGTTTATCTAAGCTATGGATGATTGTGATGAATTCAATGAATATTCAAGTTTTAAGAATGTATCGATGGGAGAAAGCCTAGGATTATGATTTCACGTAACTGTCAAATTTAATTTTCAAAAACTTAGATATCTCTAATCAATTTTTCATGTATATAAACAAGAATCTTATTGTAATACTACCCCTTCTCTCGAGTGTGGGGTAAAAATTAATCCTAAAAATTAATTCAAATATCTCTTTTTCGAATTAAAATCAAGATTGATCAAGATCTTGGTTCTTAGATGTAACAACCTTCATAGATTCTATACTTTCTCTTGAAATCTATAAAATCTAGGTTGTGTTATTGTTATGTTCCTATCTAAATTTCTCTATCTCGAGTACCAGAATTAACTAGTATCTAATCAATCAATTGTAGCCAATTCATTGAAAGCATTTAATCAACAACACAAATAAATGAAATTAAAAAATTTCATAAAAATAACTAAGATAAAATCAAATCATATCCTCAAGTTTTGACTAATCAAACCCTAGAAAAATTATTTAGTTCATGATATGAGACATGAATCTAGACAATTCATAATGAGTAACATGATGAGAAGAAATCTAAAACTATTTTTTGGATAATTGAATCAATCTTCTTTGCTAGGTTCTCTTTGCCTCCTTCTTGATTTCTTGAATCTTGCCCTTTTCAATTCTCCTCTAAAAGTGGTCTTTAGGATTGCATTTATAGTATCTTGAAGTTTTGGAAGGGTTGGGGTTGGATTGGGCTAAGAAAATAATCCAAAACAATCAAAACATTATTTCAGCACGGTGGCTCTTCGGCATCGCAATTATGTGTGGTATGGCACTGTGGTGCCATAACTCTTCCCTTTTTTCTCCCAAGCCATGGAAATGCGGTGCCATGGCTGTGGTACTGCGATGCCACTTTTCTATTTTTTTTTCTCATTTTCTTCCCTTCTTTTACACTTTTTTCACAACTTCAATCAACCTATATGACATCAAAATACACATAAATATGTTCTAAACACTCTCTTGAACAACTAAATAACAAGCTAAAGTGGTATTATATCAATGAGCAAAATACACTCATCAATGATGCTTTGGTAATAGGGTTGTCGTTGCATGTGAAGGGCTGAAGTACATGATAGTTGACAATGGAAGTTCTGTTAACATTCTATTTGGAGCCACATACGATGAGATGGTGGTGGATCATGAATTCATCCCTATGACATCTCCTTTGTATAGGTCACTAGAGATAGTGTCATTCGAAGGAAAAAAAATTACTCTTGTAGTGGAAATGAAGTTGTCTCCTTTAGTAGCCCACCACTTCATGGAGTTTCTTGTTGTAGATCACAGCTCAGCCTATCTTGGGATATTAGGCCAATGCGCATTTAAAATAGTTGTGGGCCATAACTTCTATTCACCACTATGCATGAAGTTCCCACTAAACATGGTATTACAACTATTAGAGGGGATTATATGGGATCAAGATAGAGGAAAGCTAAGCCTCGTGGTATTAACATGGTGTTGTTAGACACTAAAATGATTGATACACATAGAGAAGAATAGATCCTTGAATAATGGAGAGACATTAAAATGGTAGACACCTCTAAAAAAGAGATAACCCTTGAAGTAGGGTTATGGATGATGAATTGGACCCTCGCATTATGGATTCCAATTCCCAAATAGCTTATGTCAAGAAATTGGAAAGATTCCTTGTAAACCCTCAAGACCCCGTTGAAGCACTTCAAGTAGGAAATGAATTAAATCTAGAAGCCAAGGAGAAGCTAAAAGCTTCATATCCAAGAACCCGGACATATTTGCTTGGAGGCATGAGGACATGGAGGCTATTGACCTCAAGTCAATTGTCACCATCAACATTGACCTAAACTTTGTCCATTATAGGCAAAAAAGAAGAGCCATCAACAGAACGAAGTACGAGGCACTGATGGAAAAAATGGAAAAACTAGCACCCAATGGCTTCATTAGGGAGGCCATCTACTCAAAATGGATCTCCAATCCAGTTTTGGAGAAGAAGCACAATGGCAAGTGGAAAGTTTGTGTAGACTTTTTCAACTTTAATCAAGCTACCCAAATGATAGCTTCTCGCTCCTAAGGATAGATCAACATGTGGATTCCACTGTGGGGGCATGAGTAATTGAGCTTTATGGACACCAATTCAGGATATAATTAGATCCCAATGCACCTTGCAGGCGAAGAGAACTCCTTCATCATCATTGGTAGAGGCCTTTATTGATACAAAGTGGTGTCCTTTGGCCTGAAGAATAGTAGAGCCACCTATCGTAGGCTTTTCAAGTGGATGTTAGCTAACCTAATTGGTAAAACAATGGAAGTCTATGTGGATAACGTATTGGTAAAAAGTCTCAAGACCATGGATCATGTGAAGCACCTAGATACAGCTTTCCAGATATTAACAAAATCTTGGATAAGATTGAATCCTCTCAAGTGTGGATTTGGTATTGCCTCCGAAGAACTTCTGAGCTATATGGTTAACTAAAAAGAGATAAGGGCTAATCCTGAAAAGATCAATGCTTTAATTGAGATATGGTCCCCTAAAAAACCAAAAGAAGTGCAGAACCTCACAAGGAAAGTGGCAGCCCTGAGCCTGTTTGTCTCTAAGGCCACAAACAAATGCCTTTCCTTCTTCAAGATCCTTAAGGAAGTGAAGAGGTTTTAATTGAACAAAGAGTTTGAAGAGGCTTTCTAAGGATTGAAAAAACACTTAGGATAGGCCCCCATTCTCTTAAAACCAAATGTTGGAGAGCTGTTGTTGCTATACTTAGTTGTATCTACAAAGGTTATAAGTTCAATCCTTGTAAAAGAAGAAGACAATCTCCAACTGCTTATCTACTATGTAAGTAATGCCTCATATCTATAGAGACTCATTATACAAATATGGAAAAGCTCGCACTTTCCCTTGTTACTATTTTAAGAAAATTAAGACCATATTTCTAGGTCCACAATGTACAAATGTTAACCAAGTTTCCACTCAAGCAGTTACATCGAAAGCCTAATTGCTTCAGGGAGATCGATGAAATGGGTTGTAGCTCTAAGTGAATTTGATATCATCTACAATCTATGCCATCCATCAAAAGGTAAGTCCTTGCAAATTTCATAGCTAAATTTACCAATGCCCATGAAATAGAGGTGACAAAGGAATCAGTAGAGCCCCCACTTAGAGCCTTTTTTATAGCTCATCTGGGGAGACAGGTTCTAGGGCAAGGTGGTCTTAGTTAGCTCTGAAGGCCATAGGCTTAATTGTGCAGTAAGGTTCGAATTTAAAACCTCCAATAACGCATCCGAATATAAGGCATTTCTAGTTGGTCTTAGATTAGCAAAAGAGATGTAAGTAAGAAAGTTGTTCATCGGTAGTGATTCACAGTTGGTAGTAAGTCAAGTCAAGGAAAACTTCACTACAAGGGATGAGAGCATGGTAGCGTATCTCAAAAAAGTTATGGACCTCTTCCCATCTTTTGAAAAGTTCAAACTTGCACAGATTCCATGTGTTGAAAATGTCCATACTGACGCTCTTTCAAAATTAGACATCAATAAGGATTTCGACCTGCTTAAATTAGTCCCAATTGAGCGCCTCGTGACACCCCCATCTCAAAAGGGAAAAAGTGATGTAGATTGAAGAAAAACCATCTTGGATGCAACCAATCATAGACTTTCCAAAGGACTAGGTTCTGCCAGAAAACAAGGATGACGCCTACAAACTCTGAAGAAGAAATGTACACTTTATACTCCAAGATGATGTGCTTTACAAAAGGGGATTCTCATAGTTCGTTCTTCAATGTACGTGAGGAGAAAAGGCTAACTACATCCTCAATGAAATTAATGAAGGTGTGTGTGGTAACCATACAATGGGACTTGCTTTTGTATATAAAGTAATTAAGCAGGGGTACTACTGGCATACATTGAAAAAAGATGCAACTTAGTTTATGAGAAAATATGGTAAGTGTCAACAGTTCTCTACAATTCAGAAGCAGCCTTTACAAGAACTTACAGTGGTTTCAAGTCCTTGGTCATTTGCCAAGTGGACAATTGACCTCATAGGCCTCCTGCCAAAGGGAAGAGGCAATGCTAGTTACACAATTATCGCCATTGATTTTTTCACCAAATGAGTTAAATCTGAACCACTGGCCAAAATCACTAAGGCCAATACCTCCATGTTTATTTTGAAAAATCTTATTTTTCGGTTCGAGATTATCTACTCGGTTGTATCAAACAATGGAAGACATTTGACAACAAGAAGTTTAGGGACCTATATGAAGAATTAGGGATCAAGAAGCACTTCTCAACACCATATCACCCTCAAGAAAATGACCAAGTAGAAGTGGCTAACAAAACCATCAAGTATATCTTGAAAATGAAGCTTGATGCATCTAAAGAGGCCTAGGTAGATGAGCTATCACAAGTATTGTGGGCAATTCATACCATGAATCATACTGCAACATGAGAGACCACATTTTCCATGATATACGGGTCTGAAGCTATGAGCCTAGTAGAGGTACAATTCAACGAAATATCTAATGACGAGTTAAGATGATACGAACTCTACTTTCTTAAAGAAAAGATGGATGATTCTCAGGTAAAGATTGCCTTATATCAAAGGAAAATGATCAGTTACTACAACGCGAAGATGAAGAAGAAGCCATTTTGCATATGCAACCTTGTGTTAAGAAAGGTTTCTTATCTTCAAATAAGCCAAGCATAGGAACATTGGGCACCAATTGGGAAGGCCCCTATTTTAAATCTCAGAAGAACTACAACCTAACATTTATAGGATTGAATGCCTAGATGGAAAGACGCTGTCTCATCCTTGGAACATCGAGCATTTAAGGATGTATTATCAATGAGTATGGCTCATCTCAACTGGATGCTCTTTCCCAACTTATGTAATTACTCTATAAATAATGGCACTTTAGAACTAGCTAGTTCATTCTCTTCAAACCTCTTTCATAGATGGCTCAACACCATGGAGGAAGTCTTTGTACGAAAGAGCCATCCCCTTGTAAAGAAATAACTAGCCTCGAAAGGAAAGGTGTGATGCACCCATATGGGGCCCACATTGCAACTTGTAAGGCAAACACCTTCCATGGATAACTCAAACTCCGTGGATGAATTCTTTGCACGGAAGAGCCACCTCCTTGCAAAATATAGTTAGCCTCGAAACAAGAGGTGTGATGTATCTATATGGGGCTCACTTTGAAACCTGCATGGAAAACTCCTTTCACGGATACTTCAGATGCCATGGAGGAAGTCTTTACACAGAAGAGTCATCCCTTATGAAGAAGAAAAAATGCTTCCAAGGACTCTAACAAACAAAATTTTGCATAATTTTGTATGTGTCGATCCCTTGTTGACGAACTATCTTGGTACTGAAGTGTCTAGAAGTGTCATATTATTACTTAAAAGGTCTTATTACAGTATGTGAACAAACTCATTATATTTAGGAAATGTTTCAAGAATTTTATTAAATGAACTTTGTCGGACTTATATGGGAATTATCCGAGGGAGACTAGTTCAGAATGATGTTTGCCATAAAAAAAACATACCGATTTTTACAGTTGAGGCAGTTAGGCCTATTCAAAATAATTGCATCAGTCCAAGTTGAACGGGTCGATCCTAGTTATTAATTAGTTGTTAATCAGTTCAGATTATTAAAT
Source organism: Fraxinus quadrangulata (assembly GCA_903798255.1). NCBI lineage: Eukaryota > Viridiplantae > Streptophyta > Magnoliopsida > Lamiales > Oleaceae > Fraxinus > Fraxinus quadrangulata. Next base: position 9,626 of record CAIGRB010038239.1, read on the forward strand.
TCAGTATAGCATCAAATATAAACATCATTTTGTATTATCTGTCGAGCCGTCAACATTTGTACAAATTAAAGAAAAGTATAACAAAATAAAAATGGAATAAAGGGAGTTCAACCATTAAGAAAGAAGCTGTTAAAAAGGCGAAATACCTTAAAACTACAGTACAAAAAAGGAAAAGAGAGGCCTAGTTCCTAATAGTGGCATAATCCTACTGAGACTGATGCTGCTCGTCTTCTAAGTCTCAACTGAATCCTCTATAGTGTCCTTCGTTAGTGTAGCTCTTCTAGGAGAAACTCATCCCTTACTAAAGACAAGTCCATTTGGGGATGCTGTAAAACCACTTCTTCAAGACTTCATCATATATGACCTTCCTACAGTATAATTCGAGGCCATCATACTCAGTCGTTTCAAAAAAGTGCTTCAAATACTTAGTTACTCGTGCCTCCCGAGCCTCCCCTACTTGTTTTCTCATACTGGTAACTTCAGGATTTAGATCCCTACTCGCTTTATAAAAATTCTCCACTCGCTTTGTTAAAGCATTAACCTCAACTTTGCAAAGGTGGACATGCTTCTTCAGATCCTCATTCTTTGTAATAAGGAGTACTAACCTCAGCTCCGCTTCAGCCTGTTTTAACTTAGTAGCTTCAACAACTTCATCAACTTTGGAGGCTTCAGAATTTCAGCCTCTTCGCCTCATGATGAGTGTGTTTCACTCATCATATTAATGTTACTTAATCTTGATATTCGTTTGATTTTTTGAATTTAGAACGTTTTGATTTGTGTTTTCGAGTTATTTTATGGTTAGGTGAATTAGTGTGAATGGTGCAAAACATGGAGAAAAAGTGATGTTGGCACGAATCAAAGAGAAGTTGATGTAGTTTTGGTAAAACTCGATGTTTGTAAGCTAAATTGAAAGAAATAAGTGAATAACGACGAAAAATAATGAAATCTAAAGTTTGACGACTCCATTACAACTTTTCAATAGTTGATTCGGACCACAAAACGATAATTGAAGATTTCTAGGAATCAATCGAATGCAATTAGAATTTAAAAAATGAGTGAAATGTGATTAAAATATTTTCACAAATCAATTTTCAATTGCACAAGTATGTTCCAAATTTTTATTAGGGGATTGAGAATAATTTTTGACATAGTAAACATTCGAATTATAAAATGATATCTAAAGTAAAGTTGTTGCACTTTGAGTTATCTTTCCAATATGTTTTGAATTGTTTCAATCAAATGTCGAGAGAAAACGTTATAATAAAAATACTGAAAGATGTGCAATATTGATTTTCACAACAACACGGCAGCCATAGTGTCACATTTGTGGTGCCAGGGTTCCGCTGGGCAAGAGGAAGAGTTTTGAATTTTTTGGTCTCTTTTAATATTAATCCAACTCCAACTTCTCTTGGGACTTCAAGATGAGATAAATACCAATTGAGGGAATACTTCTAAACTACAATTTAACATGTCAAGAAATAATCAAGAAAGCAAGAAGAACATCAAGAAGAGGATCGATCCAACCACCAAAAATAATTTTATCTTTCTTCTTCTCTACATGTTTTAGATTATATCTCTTTCTATAGTCATGGACTAAATTCTTATTTAGGGGTTGATGTAACCAATTTGAGATTATGTTTTGATATTTAATTAGTTAGTTTTTCAAGTTTCGAGTGCAGATTATTTATTTATTGGTTTAATACTTTCAATTAATTAACCACTAATTGAATGAATTGATTATCTAAATTTCGGTACTCGAGAGATGGAAACTTAGGCACGATCATAGAATAGTACAATTTAAGTTTTTTAGATTTCGAGAAAAAGTATAAAATATTTGAAGAGTGCTACACAGAAGAACCACGAATTTGATAATTTTTAGTTATTTGATTCGAAATAGAGATATTGAAATTGAATTCTATGAATAGTTTTTACTCAGCACTTGAGAGAGAGAGAGAGAGTATAATTAAATTAGGGTTCTTGCTTACTTGAGAAAATTGATTAGAGATAACTAGATAATTAAGAAACTAGTCGATAGTTAGGTAAAATCATAACCCTGGGCTTTCTCCTATTTATAAATCCTTAAACTTGCATTCATTTGTTGAATTCATCACAACATTCATTGTTATATTAGTTAAAAACATTGATTCTAAAAATTGACATCTAGATAAAATAAAGGCTACACAATTTTAATCCTTAGTATTAAGTCGATATTCAATCTCAATGGGTTCGACATCTTAACTCCACATTTATATTACGAAATTTCACAACGTACACTTGCGGTATAATTACATTACATAAAATGCATAACACCACAGCCTCTGTGTCAGCTACTTTCTAGAAGAACTCTTTTCAGCCACTGCAGCCTCCTTACTAGTATTTGAGAATTTAGGAAGAATCCTTAAGAGTGAGTCTGCATGGAGATGTCGTTTCCATCATGTCAACCGAGTCGCAGATCTCGACATATGAAGAATATTTATCAATCCAATATTTGTGATAAACTCTCGCAACTGCCTAGACCCGAGCAAGAAACATCTCAAAAGCTACAAGTCTAGTCCCTTCTTTTTAAGCCTCTTAATGAGGTCTCCATTGGCTCCTCTACCTCATTAGATTCAACAAACTTGATGATGGATGTTGGCTCTATGACCAAGGGTCTCTTCCTAGACTCCGTTTTTTACTCTACCAAGTTGGAGGTGGTGGAGGTCCAATATTTTTGGTAATGGTGAGGTGCCTCCTTCAATGGCCTCTTTTTTTTCGCACCTCTTTCTCATTTTTCCACTTACTTTCAATTCACTTTTCCCTTCTCTGGGCTGGATTTAGCTTGGAGAGGCATGCTATCTCGTCCCTCTGATTTTTGTAAAATGAGGTGTTGGCCATGTGAATTTTGTTCTTTTTTGCCTCACCAAGGCGCTTCATAAAGAATGTGTCCGGTTTGCACATATTCCTTGTTCCTCATATTGGTCTTTAAAAATCCGAAGCATTAGTATAAAAAATAATATGTGTATGTGTAGAAGCTATGCCTTTGGTGGCCATTAACAAATGTGTGACGAAGAGGATCATGTTGCAATAACATATTTGAAGAACCTTTTCTTGATTGAAAATTCATATATGGCTCCAATTATAGCCCACTCTTCTGGTTTTAGCTCGAACCGATTAACTACAACTATATCAAGATGAAGTTAGCAAATGAACATAAGTATGAAATTACAAAAGATGGAGGGCTTGAAACAGTCTGTTGCGACCCCGAAACCATGAGGATTTCAACTTCTTGATGGATATAGGAGTACCTAAGATAAAGGATGAATGCGGACCCCAAGAATTCATACGGTACCACCCTTTAAAAGTCTTCCCTCCACTAGAGGTCCGAGGTTGAAAAATAATTTTAAAAACATATTAAGGCATATCATCACTAAGAGTGACCTCCTACAAAAAAGAAAAGCCCATGTCCATTGGCTTCATGCTTTTGGAAAAAGTTGTGTGGGGACATATCCTCACCAAGTATGTATCTAAAGAATAGGAGCAGAAGCAACCTCATTCTAACACAAAGAATCGCTGCATAGGAAAGCATGCTCACTTGTTAGAAGTCTAGACAAACATCTCCACGGTGTCGGGTATCGTAAAATACTTCCTAAAGGCCAGCTGTTCACTCTCCTTAATGCAGGTCGGCCACAGGATGTCCCTACCTAATATTGTAGTCAATTGGGCCCTTCTACATCGTGCGGTACTTTGAAGACTCCCCATCGCATCCATAATCCTCTCTGTAGGAATTATTAGTGGTATACCAACCTCAACACCTATCATCCTCATATTCACCCCCAGAAAATTCCATTTGACTGTGTTTTTCAAAGAAGAGTCCATTTTATAGTTCATAAAAATCGAAAACTATGGAGTCGAAGACTACAACTTACACAAAGATCAGAAAGGTTAACTTATCGAGAGAAAATTGATGAACCATCGAAAAATAGATCAAAGTCATCAAAAATTACAAAGAGCTTTTCTTGCTTGGAGGAGTTTTTAGGAATTATCACAACATGTAAAAAGGAGAAAATGTATTTAAGTCTCCCTTTTATAGGCAATTAGGTCGAACCACAATCGTCAGATCAGGCACATTCAATCTGGGATGTACATATGTGGCCTTCGTCTTAGCTGTCGAATCTCAAGAGGCGCCCCTTTAAATTTGAATCAAGGGCACAGATTAACTCGTGCACAACACGTGTATGTAGGATACATTATCCCTGATAGTCTTAATAGACAATTATTATTATACATTTAATAGGCATGTAAACGCATATTGTAAACTAGGAATGGCCTTGCTGTATCTTGGGAAAGGGAAAAGTTTCCAAATCATTGCAGGACGTGTCCGATCAATGTCTTTTCAAAGCTTCATTTTCGTCTCTGCTTAAAAGGATCTGCATGAATCACTTCAACTTCATTAACAAGCCCGCCCTTAATGAAAGGGCCTAACCTTAGTAAATTTCAACTTTATTACAGGCTTCAAATTCATTAATAGGCTTGCTTTGAACGCAAAGCCTCGCCTTAGCAAATTTCAGCTTTATCATAGGTTTCAACTTCATCAACATGCTCGTCCTCAATGCAAGGGCTCGTCTTAGTAAATTTCAACATTATCATGTGCTTCAACTTCATCAACAGGCTCATCTTCAATGCAAGGGCCTCACCTTAGCAAATTTTAGTCTTTTCACAGGCTTCAACTTCATCGACTGGCATGCCTTCAACAGAAGGGCCTCGTCTTAGTAAATTCCAGCCTTATTAGAATCTTCAACTTCATCAATAGGCTTACCCTCAACGAAAGGGTCTCGTTTGAGCAAATTTCAGCCTTATCACAGGCTTCAACTTTATCAACAAGTTCGCCCTCATAAAATGGGCAGCATCTATAATCAGGTTTGAATCTGTTACTAAATCCTAGTCATGCCAAATATTATTAGTTCACGCATTATATGAATAACCATGCTTTAACTTAGGAGACTGTTGTGCTACGTTATTCTTCTTCGCAATTGGGAGGCATCAGAATAGCATAACTTTGAACAATGTAGTATGGAACACAGCAACAACACGTCTTAACTCAAAAGTCTACGCATTATATGAATATCCATACATGGATCTGGGAGACTATTGTTACGCCTCTTCCAACAAGTCCTTAAGTACAACCTCGGTCCACATTCCATGTTGTTCCCATTAAGACGTCGAACCCCTTTGGAGAGGTCGAACTCATTTTCTGAAGTCAACCCTATATAGAGAATCGAACCCTCATGAACGAGGCAAAGTTCCTAGGGGACTCAGTAGGAGATCTTTCATACAATCTTCAATGAGTCATTGATGTGAAAATTCACTACAACGGCCATCAAAATAAGTCAACAGGTCAAATCCAAGCCCTATGTGTCAAGTTTTAGAGTGACAAAAGGGTATTAACTTTAAATGTATTTAATTGATTGATGCCCATGACAAGAAGCCTCAGTCGTTCAGATGAGGCCACGTGTCTCTTCATCCTACGGTTCTTATTCATTCTCTTCTGCTATAAAAGCTCATGCTTTGTGCCATTCAGGATAATGAAAGTTTAGAATCTTAAGCTATAACCTTTCTCTCCCTTTATATTTAGCATAAATCTTCCAATGCCGAACTTCCTTTTTTATATAAAAGGCTCACGTCTGAAACACCTCTCATGCTCATTCACTTATATTGTGTGACTTGATTGTCGGAGTGAAGGCGCCACCTCCACCACCATCGAAAGGGCTATGTATGGCTAACTATTTGTCCTATTGTCTAGGAACAAGCTTACATGGACGTGAGAAGCCTTGAGATCTATTAGCTACGTTGGAGGTACAACTTTTGAGGTTAATAGATTCTATATCCACAGCACTAATCTTCGTCACCTCAAATCTATGAACTGGCATGAGTGTGATTATAAATGTAAAGATCCATAAGCATAATGGTAGGTTGGTGTACAAATCTATGAAAAAGGCACAAAATGGTGTGATTAGGCACTTTAAAAAAGAAGAGACAACAAGGGCGTACTAAAATCTTAAAACCAATAACCCAAATTTGAGTCCTGGTTGTGTAGATTAAAGGTGGTGGTAGCTGTCATTAAAGATTATAGAAAATGAGTATGGCATGAGGTTGAATAAAATGCTATACAACGAAAAAACATCTTTTAAATGGGCATGCTATAGTGTTGGGCCTAATTAACTCATATTTTAATTGAGAATTTACAGAAATACCCTTAAGTTTGAGGTCCTCCTGAAATAATTATAAAAATGGGCGAAAATATAAATATTATAATTTCAATTATTGTCATCATATTATTTACGTACTAAACATCAGAAGGAAAGAGGCAATTTAGTAGTTCAAAAAGTCTGAAACCTACACACTCCAAATCAATCAAAATCATAAGAGAAAATCTTACACAAATCAAGTCCAAACAAGATCAATGGGCTGCTTCAGTTACATTTTCTTTGAAGTTTTCTTCCAAAAATCTTCAAATAATTAACTTAAATCTACATGCTTGTATAGTTCCGACTTTTGATTCAATTAGTTCAAGAACACGATTTTCACCTTGATTTTGATATTCTTGAGGGTTTTAAGAAACAAAGTTTTAACACTGTAAAAAAGAGACTAAGTTATCATTGTTGCCTTTAATTGCAATTTCCTCAATAAAATAAATAGTGTATCCTTGTATTTACATATAGAGTTAAGCCAAATGAACATAATGGATGACCAATTGATTGACCGCGCCTTCACATGGGACGCATGAGTCTCGACCTGAATTAAATAATGTCGACCTCCCTTTAAACCAATATTCTTATAGTATGATTAACTTTCAATCCTGTAAAAAGATAGAAGAAATACTATTAAATTGAGAGTATAATTAATACGGGAATTATAGTTCTAATTAATTTTAAAAGTATTATTCTAATGTTTTATTTTTTGGGGCAGCGAATCAAATTTCTCCTATTTTAATTTCTATCCATACACTATTGTGTATGCCTAAATTTCCACCGTAAACATGGATGAATAGCGGAGCCCAACGTCTAGGTTAAGTGCTAAACTGAGAAAGCCCATCTCAACCAATGCTTTGGATGTGAGACTGTAAGAGAAAAGTCTACCGGAGGGAAAGTTCAATGAGGACCAAGGCTTATAAAAGTACACAAAGCACTTGATTTATCCTAACAAAAATCACATCCTCTCGGGTGAGAGCCTTCATTAGTTCTAATTAGTGCTTTTAATTTGGTCAAAATACTATTTTTAATCACATACCGTTTAGGGCTCATAATTTTGTTTTTTTTTTTTTTACACATTTTGATTAAGGAACCTTGATTACGATATCGAATAATTTAATATTAAGCCATGCACTCAGACCAAAATATTGATTCTTACTAGACAAAAAGACCCATCAAGGGACTCTTTACAAACGAATGAGCATATTATCACCTCCAATTTGATATCTACAGATACTGCTATACTCTAATTAAAATTGAAATATGCTGAAGTGTGTTTTCAAAGTGCTTATTTACAGCATAGTCCCTCAAATAACCATTTTACTCTTTATGACATTGTTAGAACAACATTGCTTAAACATTTTCATAGTTCAATAGAGAGTTTCATGTTCAAGCTAATATTTTTTATCGTTTTGATTCTCTTATAAAATTCCTCGCTTTTCAAACTCATACAGTCTAAAATATTTGGAATTATAACTTCAATAACACATTGAAAATTTTCCGATATCCATGTTAGCCCTTTCTCAACATCATTCCTCAAACCTTCTATAATATTGTTATTATAATACAATCTTTTTGGTTTTTTCTCCGATTATAATTAACTTAGCTTTTATCTATATTTCATTTTTTCTTCGAATAAGGTATTTTGTATTTAATACTTTATCGTATCACTAGTTCCACTTTTAAAAAAAAATAACACTTTATATACACATCCCACATCAATTTCTTTGACTTGATTAGCTATCACATTATTTTTTTTTTTAAAAAAAATTAATATTCTTACATTGATCAATTATTCGCCTAATACTTGAAGTTGATAAACATATTTGGCGTGGCGCGGGGTGGGGTGGGGTGCGGGGGTTGAACTTTTGGAATATAAACTTAAGAGTATGTTTGGTATATTGTTTTTGACAAAATAATTAATATAAATCTCATATTTTTGTGTTTTGTAATCATGCTCAATCGAAATATAAAATATATCAATACGTTTATAGACCCGTTTGTCAACATAAAAAAATCTCCGTAATTTAATTAATTTACCTTTCAAAGTAAGAATTGTTCAAAATAAGAATGTAATTGTTGCGTGCGAAAACTAATCTCTTATTATTTTACCAAAAAAATTAGTGGTTGTGTGATTCTAGCATCAAAAATAAATGTTTGCTTGATATTGGGGTGGAGTGATAAATTTTGGAATCGTTCTCACTGTATGTCAACATCAAAATTTATCAACATGAACCATTAATGCTTTGAAAATTACAAAATTAGAAAGAAATGAAATTCCACATTCAAATAATCAATTGATTATCTAAAATATCATTTTCAAAAAAAATAACTTTATACTTTTCACCAAAAAGAAATTATCAACAAAAGACAACCTTCAAATTCAAAATGAAAAAGAATCAAAAAGGAAAGTCAGGCGCGGCCGGCAGGATTTTTCAAGATTCCACCACAATGTGAACCCCACACGTGACACCAGCAACCCGTTATGCCAATCAGATATGATATTATGCACTTATTATGTGGGACCATCTTTGTCATTTCCATTTCATTTGAATTTACATTTGCATTTGCATTTGCATTTGCATTTGCATTTGCATTTTAGGTGGGAGGAAAATTGAAATAGAGCCAGTAAGACACATAAGTGGTGTGAAGGTGGACCCTCTTTGAAGATTTGACTTTGACCAAATGCGTCTATGGGTGAAAAAAAAAAATGAAAACTCATAATCATAAAGAAAGAAGCAAGAAGAAAATTCACACTTTCCTCCTCCCTTCCTCTCAGTACTCACAATTTTTGAACTATATATACGCACCTCAAAGACTCCGCCTTTCACAAACCCACGACTCCATTATTATTATCTCATCCAACTTTGAATTAAAACTGTCTCTGAATTCGATATTTTTCAAGAAAATTTTCACCCCGAGAAAGGTGTGTTTTCTTAGATTCAATACTTCGTCTTTATTAAGTTTTGTTTTTAGTTGGTTCCTTGATGTTTATTTATCTGTGTCGAAGATTGAATTTTATGTTTTGTTTAGTTTTCTTGTTTTAACGTTTCGAGACACGTTCAAAGAGTACCCACCTTAGATGAATCATGGATTTGTTAGATCTTGAAGTTTGTGATTCACGTGAGAGTACTAATTTTATCTAATTTTTTTGTTAATTTTTCAGGGTTTCATTTGCAGTGGTTCAAAGAGAAAAATTTACCCTTTTGATTTGGAGATGGAGGCTGGATTTCAAGAGAATAAAGGAAGGGTTATCTTTAGAAATTGTTCAAAGTTGCTTGAGTTGGCAGCCACAGACGATCTGGATGGTTTTATATGTGAAGTAGAAGAGAGGGGGTGTGATATTGATGAGGTGAGCTTTTGGTATGGCAGAAGCTTTGGCTCAAAGAAGATGGGGTTTGAAAAGAGGACCCCTGTCATGATTGCTTCCTTGTATGGAAACACTGAGGTTTTGAAGTATATTCTTGGAACTGGGAAGGTTGATGTCAATAGATCATGTAGCTCAGATCGAGCTACTGCTCTCCATTGTGCTGCCGCTGGTGGATCGTGGTCATCGGTCGAGGTTGTTAAACTCCTGATTGATGTCTCTGCCAATCTCGGTGCTGTTGATGCCAATGGGAAGAAACCTGGTGATCTGATTGCTCCTTGTATAAAGTCCTCGAGCAATTCGAGGAGGAAAACTTTGGAGATGCTGTTGAATGGCTTAAGCGTCGAAGCTGGTGATGAAGAGGACATAACTCCCACAGCCGAGAAAAAGGAATATCCCATTGATATATCTTTGCCAGATATAAACAATGGTTTATATGGAACTGATGAGTTCAGGATGTACAGTTTTAAGGTGAAGCCTTGTTCAAGGGCTTATTCTCATGACTGGACTGAGTGCCCTTTCGTCCACCCCGGTGAAAATGCAAGGAGGCGTGATCCAAGGAAGTATCACTACACTTGTGTGCCTTGCCCTGAGTTCAAGAAGGGGACTTGTGCTAAGGGTGATTCTTGTGAATATGCTCATGGTGTTTTTGAGTCCTGGCTTCATCCCGCACAGTATAGAACCCGGCTTTGTAAAGATGAGACTGGATGCTCTAGGAAAGTATGTTTTTTCGCGCACAAGCCTGAGGAGTTGCGTCCATTGTATGCTTCTACAGGTTCAGCCATGCCTTCCCCGAAGTCTGTTTCAGCCAATTCAATGGACTTGACAACATTGAGCCCGTTGTCTATTGGTTCATCTTCATTGATGTTGCCTAATACTTCTACACCACCAATGTCCCCTTCGGTTACCTGTTCATCTCCCATGGGTGGTAGCCTGTGGCAGAACAAGGTAAACCTTTCACTGCCTACACTGCAGCTCCCCGGTAGCCGGCTGAAGACGGCCTTGAGTGCAAGAGATATGGAGTTGGATAAGGATTTGCTTGGATTGGAAAAAATCCGTACCCAACACCAACAGAGGCAGCAGTTGGTCGATGAGATGGCCAGCCTCTCTTCCCCATACAGCAGAGTCGGCGATATGAAGCCTACTAATCTTGATGACATTTTCGGATCTCTCGATCCTTCATTAGTATCTCAATTTCAATGCCTCTCGCCTAATGTTAATAATGCTAACACCTCCAAGTTGCAATCCCCGACCAGCCTTCAGCATCGCCAGAACATGAACCAACTCCGAGCAAGCTACCCTTCCAATCTCTCGTCCTCTCCAGCAAGGAAGCCCTCCACGTTCGGGTTTGACTCCTCAGCAGCTTTTGCAGCAGCAGTCATGAACTCAAGGTCATCTGCTTTTGCAAAGCGCAGCCAGAGCTTTATTGACCGCGGTGGGGTCAGCCATAGGTCTAGCCTTCAAGGTGCTGCTAATTCCCCAACTGCCATGTCAGATTGGGGCTCTCCAGATGGGAAATTAGAATGGGGCTTCAATGGCGACGAGGTGAACAAGCTTCGAAAATCAGCATCTTTTGGTTTTCGTAGTAACGCCTCTACAACAACAGCAATGACTCAATCAAATGTGAATGAACCAGACGTCTCTTGGGTTAATTCATTGGTAAAAGATGTGCCCTCTGCTAGTCCCAGGCGATATAGTCCAGAGCAGAATCATGGAGGGGTTCATGATATGGTGCCGCATTGGATCGATCAATTGTATTTAGAGCAAAAACAGGTCGTGGCTTAAGCCTGGATCATCGTTTACTAGGTTGAATTATTCTTTCAGATTCTAATTCATATCTTATATTTTTGGATGGTTCAAGAGAAACACATAACATTTGGTTTGGAAGAATGACGACTGATCATGTATTTTGCTTCAAGAGTTGAAAAGTATTGTAGCCAAGAAATATTTTTTTTTTATTATTATTATTTTTTATCTTCCCTTTGGGAGATAGTTTTAACTTTTATGTATTCCTTAACGTTGAAGAGATAAGGAAGGAATTCCAAGATAATTTGTTGCATTCTGATTCTGGTATTACATACTAATGAAAAGTGGTTTCACAATCTTTGTGTTCATCTTAATAGCAAGTTCAAGTCAAGAATGATATTCAACACCATGTGGGTCGTAAAGTACTAACAATTATGTTACATGTATATCATCTTTTACATCATTACGTATATTGTATCACGTGGTAACACACATTATTGGATAGTTAAAAAAAAAAAACCACTTTCCCCGCCTACAATTTTTTAAAAACAATTGAGATGTTAAATGACAATGTAAGTTATTGAATGCACATATAGCATTATTCAATTATTAATACATATTAAGCCTCTGTTTAGTACACATTAAAATATTCATTCTTATTCTACTACTCATTTTCAACAACACATTATTCAATAAAATAATATTTT